>JARYZH020000045.1:3136401-3367451 GCA_030021035.2 Notholithocarpus densiflorus
ATGCTTAGAAAGATGAATGAAGAAAAAAATCATAAAAAAATGAATTGAAGATAAAGAAACTCAATAAGGTTGGCTTGTCTTCTTCTGAATTATACATGATAATGTAGAGTTTTAGTATAAATGCTGGTATTGTGTTTGGTAGAAGTTATAGGATTTGAGAAGAAAATATTAACTTTTAGGAGATCCGATTCAGCACTAGCCTCTTATACATTGCAAGTTTTCTTTTCTACGTGTCTTCCTAGAGTCAAATTGAAATATTAATGTATAAGATTGGGTATAATTTAATCATCTTTCCTTCTTAAATGTGGGGGTGGAATTTCATTATGAAGCATGCTAGTCTATTCTTACACAATATTAGTTTGGAGTAGGGATTCGAAAGCAACAAGATATAGGTACTCCTGTTGTATGCAACATACTTGATATCGATGGAGAATTGGCGGCTGCTGTTGCAAGTGTGGAAGCTATTGTGAGTTTATTTATGATGGCTGTAGAAAATCTGCCAACTTATACAAGTTTAAGAATAGTACCTTCAAGATTTTATATATATTTTTTGATAATCTGACACAGGAAAAGTTTCTTACACCTGAGTGGATTCAGCAATTCAAATACAGTATATGTTCTGCTCCAATATTGATGGTTGATGCAAACCTAATTCCTCCTGCTCTAGAAGCTTCTTGTCAAAGTACTTCTAAACTCTTTCTCTCTCCAATATATTTGTTAACTGAAAATTTTGAATTCTTTACTCTACCAATTATTATTGATTCTCCACTTTTCTCTTATCCACATTTATGTATTTCTCAGTTGCGGCAAAATCTAGCGTCCCAGTGTGGTTTGAGCCTGTATCAGTTGCAAAATCCAGAAGAGTTGCTTCAGTTGCCAAGTATGTAAGTTCTGGCAACTTGAAAAAGTGGTCATTATTATGTTCCAAGTTATGCTCTGCCACCTCATTCTGTGTTGCACATTGTTAGGACTTATTTTAGCAAAACTTTTAGAGTATGGTTTAATTTGTGTGGCCATTGCTCTTTTTAATGAAACTGATAAAAGAAAAAAAAAATCTTTTTCTTTAGTATTAAGTTGCACATGCACCTAGTGGGTCTTGAACCCACTACCTCTTGCTCTGCTCCTTTTTACTCTTACAAGGGAAGGAGATGGCATTTAAGATAGACCTCATTGACCAAACTCATAAGAACACATGCCACACCCACACTTGATCCTATGCTCTTTATTCACATTTTTTCAGTCTCCAACTAATACGAAGGTTTCCTGCAGGTAACCGTTGCTTCACCTAATGAAGATGAACTTATTGCCATGGCAAATGCTCTGTCTTGTGCAAATGTGTTTCCTCCAATTGAGAGGGGAAATAAAGATTCAACAGAATCATTGTTCCAAAAGCTAAAACCAGCAATCTGGCTTTTGCTAGAAAAGGGTATCAGAATAATTGTTGTGACCCTTGGTTCAGATGGAGTGTTTTTATGCTCTAAAGGAGGGCCCAGCTTCATGAATACTGGTTTGGAGAGACTCAAGCCTTATGGCTCCTGCGAACAGTTTTATAAGATTGTAACATCAAGCTGTCCTCCACATTGGGGTGGTGCTACAGATTCGGAAAAAGATTCTCATCTTTTTGCTGTGCATTTTCCAGCACTTCCTGCATCAGTTGTTAGGCTCACAGGGGCTGGTGATTGCTTGGTTGGTGGGATGCTTGCTTCCATTTGCGCAGGTTTAAATCTTATGCAGAGTGTGGCAGTTGGAATTGCAGCAGCCAAAGCTGCTGTTGAGGCAGAGACCAATGTGCCTACTGCATTTAGTTTGGCCTCAATTGCAGGTATGTGTTCACATATTCCATTTACAAATATTTTGTCTAGATTTATAAAATTTTCTTGATAAGTTCTGCTCATAAAGGGTTTTGGGCTTTCCTGGAATCAAATGAATCCAATGAATCCATATCATATTCCATAGCATTTGGAGGCACCAGTCCATTATCAAAATAGGAGTAGGAGTCATCACAAAATAACTAATGTTTGCTATCATTGCCATTTCTTGTACCAAATTCTCATTAATTTTGAAATTTATAGTTAATGGTCCTTCCAAATGCTATGAGAAACAAAATGAATGTACTATTGGGGGGGAGGGGTGGGGATGGACTTTGCTATGTTCAATAGAGCAGAGCATTTGAACTCATTCTAGGGGCTATCTAAATGCCATACTGATGAATTGGGCTTGAGAGAGATGTACTATTTTGAGCAGTAATGTGCACCTCTTTGTACTTTGTGAATTGACAAGGGTCTTGCCTAAAGGGTAAATTACAATGACAACCCCTGTGCTTTGTCACTAAAACAATAGACCCCTTGTAATTTTGATTTGGACAATGATTGAGATCTGCTAAGAAAAAAATAAAAAAACAAGCATGCAAGCATGGCAGACATAAGGATGAAAGCAGTTATTGATGTGAATTTCTTCTGTGCAGATGATGCAAGGTCAGTATACTCTGCTGCAAAAGTTGTGTTCAATCAATCAATGCTATAAACCATCAGAAGCATACAGAGTCTGAAATTATAAGCTAAACTGGTCAACGTGTTGTAGATCTAATAGAAACTTAAACACCATGACATTTTTTTTCTTCTAAGACCTGCCAATACTCTTTCTTATCTTGAGTTCTTAAATGTCATAAGGCTATTTTTGTTGTGAATTTCTCTCAATTGGTCCTTGATTTTCTGTTGATAGTCATGGGAACATGGCATGATACAAATTATTATTGAACTCAAATAAACCTTATCACTCTATCCCTCACCCTCTTCAAAACTAACATCTAATATAATAAATGAGTTAATAAGTGAATTAACATCACACTGCCTTGGTGCCCCTTGGTAGCCCAGAAAGAAAAAACCTAGTGGAAAATTCATGTGCACTGGACAGGTAATTCATCAGAATCTCCAATTGAGCAAGGTCGATAAAAAAAAAAAACCATTCAATCATGATTTCACTTCTTATTGGCTCCATATGGATTTTTATCTGGGCAAGTGACTGATAAGAAAATCCTTTACGAGTATGCTTGTAGGGCTTGAATGTTAGTGGTTAGTACTTAGTACCTAGTACGGTGTCCACAGCACTTAGCCAATTTCCATATAATGGCACTCCTTTTGTCCAACCCATGTAATGCCAGTTTTTCAAGAACCTAGGCCTAAGATGACAAAAATGATAAGCAGCCTCACCCAAAAGCAGAAATAACTAACAAGTATCTCCTTCATTGATTTAGTTTCTACTTTGTCTGGTAATTTGAATCTTGTTTCACATCGGTTAAACGAAACATTGACTCTAGTAAAATGGGAGAACAAAAAGAACATTCTTTTTTAATGTAGATTGGAGCTTATGCTAAATGAATATTAATTTTCAAGTAAACTTGAGATTATGTTAAATGATTTTCATAGGTTTCTCATCCTTTTCAAATTACAATAAAAATTATAGAGCACAATATTAGATCGTATGAATCAAGATCATTGTGATCCAAAAAAAAAAATTGCCCCTCGCCCCCCCAAAATAAAAGTATTGATCAGCTAATCTAGTGATCCCAAAAAATAAAGCTAGTTAAATGTGGCCTGCTTCCTTTTTCTTTTTTTAAAAAGAAAAGTTTTTGAAGTTGATAACTTGATATACAATGGCAATACATTTTCTATTGTCAAAAACTATTAGATTTTGTGAGCATCTAGGGAAAGTGAAACTCCTTATTTTTAGTTCAATTTAATGTCTAAAGATATATGTAAAAATTGATTGGGAAATTTGAGATTTAACGGATGCAAAAAATGCAAATTTGATTGGGAAACAAGAACTTCATTCGGTGAGTTTGGTTTGGCAGAGTGATAGCACGAATGGACCTACACAGTATGAAAATGTTCTTGAAGGTCTGCAACCTAATTCAAATCTGAAAAAGCTGTTCATAAGCTGCTATCGTGGTTCAAAATTTTCAACATGGATGAAAGATTTGCTTCTTCCTAATCTGGTTGAAATTTCACTAGAAAATTGTAGAAGATACGAACATCTTCCACCTTTTGGGAAACTACCCTACCTCAAGGTTCTTGTTCTAACTGGCAATCATATTGTGAAGTATCTTGGCAATGAGTTCTATGGGGATAGTGCAATTGTGTTCCCATCATTGGAGAGCTTGGAATTATGTGACATGACTAATTTGGAGGAATGGAGAACTGTGAATGGAAAAGAAAGTTTTCCCCACTTAAGAACATTATTGATCGCAGGTTGCTCAAGGTTAGAAGAATTTCCCATTATTCCTTCCGTGACAAGTTTCACAATTAGGAGAAGCAATGCAAAGTTACTTTGTTCAGTGAAGAATCTCACTTCACTTTCTTTCCTTGCGATAGAAGACTTTGATAAATTGACTCTTCTTCTAGATGAACTGCTGCAAAATCATAAGATGCTTGTGTCCTTACAGATATATTATCTATTCGAACTTGAGTCACTAGCAAATAAGTGAGCTGCCTTTCTCTCTTTGTATTCCTATTTCTATTTCACCCCTCAGAGAGGCTGCTTCTTTGTTCACTAGATACTATATCGAGAGTTTCAGGCTGTGTTTGTTCGGAAGTTAAAGTTCTCTAGAAAAATGAGTCATTTTTCAAAAAATATGTTTTATAAAACTATCATTTTCCTATATTTGGTAGCTATCTTAACTGTCTGTTTGGAAGTTTAGAGAGGGAGGAGAGTAGAGAGGAGTAAAGGGGAGGAAAGTAGTAGAGAAGAGAGTAGAGGGAATTGGTTATCCTTTACCTTGTTTGAATGTTTTTAAAATTAGTAAGGAGGAAGGGAGTAATTAGCCAATTCCTCTTGTTTGGATGTTTTAAAAATTAAGATGAAGAGTAGAGAAAATGATTTAAATAGACAAATTTACGCCTATTTGAAAATGGACTTACAACATTGGTCTATGATTAATTTATCAGTTTTGTAAAGTCTTGAACCTGATTATCATTCGTCCAAATCTTAGACTATGTTAGTGAATTTTTTTTTTTTGGAGAAGCATAAATAAAATTAAAAAAAAATAAAACAAAATAAAGTATATACCTAAAAACTAAAAAAAGAGTAAAAATCCAAACCCAACGGCCAATTAAAAAGGCTCTAATGCCCAACAGAGAGCTCGAAATCAAGGCGCCACCACCATCACTAGTTTCACGACCAGATGACGGCAGAGATGAACCATTGTTACCTGTCGGGTTCGTTCCGTACAAGTACTGAATCCCCATAACATCATCGCTATGAAGCTCAACCTTCCTAGTCCTTGACATAATTGCAAGGTACATGATCGATTCCACCACCGATGATTATCCGAGCCCAAGCAAATGCCCAATCTCGTGCACAACCACCGACTCGAGATCGATTGCCGTGAGTGACGTGGACCTGGTGACGTCGTCGTCGACGACCCACAACTCGGCGGCGTCTAAATAGTGAGATTCAATTTTTTTTTTCATTCACCTTAAATTTTCTCAGGAAATAAACAAAGATTATTTATATAATCAGTTTGTAATTTTTTTAATTTAGAAATGGTAAATTGGGGAATTCATTTGGTCAATAATTTATCTACTCTACTTTCCCTCCAAATCTCTCTAATTTAGGGGAACTAAAAATAAGGGGTTAGAGGTAGTTGAAACCCCTTCAAACCCCTCCCCCTCCCCCTCATTCCTTAAAAAATTTCCAAACAAGGTAATTGAATTACTCTCTCTCCCTTTACTCTACTCCCCCTTCTTTTTCAAACATCCAAACAGAGCATAAATGTTTTGAAAAAGATCTCCTAACTTCCCTTATTATCTTGCCAGTTGTTTTCCAAAAAAAATTTAGTGGAAAACAATCTCTAAAAGATAAGTTTTACTTTTTATGTTGACCAAAGATAATTTTCCTTTAACTTATTTTTCCTGATACTAACAAACATTGAAAAACGAAAAAAAAAAAAAAAAAAACTATTTTTACACCAAATTTTCCATCTAAACAAATGGAGCATGCACGAATAAGATGAGTGTATCCATATTTTGTGTGTTGCTATGTGATTTAGAAAATATGTAAAGAGATTACAACTAAAGTCTGACAGATCTTCTTCTTCTTCTTTCTTTCTTTTTCTTTTTTTTTTTTTTTTTTTTTTTTTTTTTTTGGTGGTGTATGATTGCAGAATATCTGTTTATAGACACAACGCATGACCTAGTGCCTAAGGTTCAAGTCTGAAGAGCACCTTGGTGTTGCCATTACAGAGTTCAAATCTCCTCATTGCTAAATTCCGCCCTCAGATATTGTCTTCATTTGTTTTTTGTGTTTTCTGGTTTTTCCCTCCCCTTGAACAATTAAGACAATCCCATTACAAACTTTTCTTTTTTCACTGCTCATTACTAGTGTACTTGTGGTATTGTAAAATTGTTATAGAGAATTCAGCATATTCAATTTGAATTAAGAGGAAGTTCAGATATCTTTGATGCCAATGAGTCCGATAATTTTCAATTACTTAATGAGTTTATATTTGATGCCACCAACTAGTGTTTCATAGTGAGAAGGGACACATTGTAAGAACCAATCCACCACCAACAAAAGCAAAAGGAGGAGAATAGTTGCAAGTCCATCCTTGAGTTGGTATTATGGGTGGCAAAGGCCAAACTTACTGCCACCCAAAACTATGAAATAGCTGCATGATCCAAAAGCAATATTTTCCTTCCCCAAGGATCATTTAGGAGAGAAAGTAAGAACAAATAAGAAGGCAATATAAGTTATAGTAGTCAGTCATGCTAATGTTTTTCAATATTTAACAATATTTTTATCATGTTAATTCTTTTTTTACCATAATTATTTGAGTAAGTCTAGTGCCACAAACTTTGCTACAACTTTGCTACTTGGCAACTTGTGAATGGTGAAATCATGAACCCACAATTTTATTTTCACCACTCACAAGTCCCCACATAGCAAAGTTGTGGAAAAATTTGTGACACTAGACTTATTCTGACGATTTAACTAATTGAAATTCTTTTCATTCTCAAAGAAAATCGAAGTTCTTTTGGGGATGTTTACCAGAACCTTTCATCCTTGTAAAAACTGCTTTCTTGAATTCTAAGGCAACCATTCCCAGCTTTTAAACTACTCCACATCTCCAATTAACTGATTCTAAAATCAAGACAAAAATTTGTTTTGAAACATTGATTTTGATTCTAACAAATCACCCTAAAAAGGCAACCTTTTTAGCCAAATAACATAATTTTAGGAAAAATTTATGAGTAACACATCCTACTAAACTTATTTAGTTATATAGCACTTTTCTGGAATTGAAGTTCGACAAACTCTAGTTCAGTAAAACTCAAGTTCCAAGCGAAACTCAAGTTCCAAGCATCAGATTGCCATGCAAACCCATAATTCTTGGAACTCAAATTTTCCAAGTGAAACTCAAGTTTGACAAATTGCTATATATCTAGATAAGTTTGACGAGATGAGTTTCTCCTAAATTTTTACTAAAATTATACTATTTGGCAAAATTAGCCCTAAAAAGGCATTTAAAACATTCCATAAGCCAGTTATGTCATTGATTTACATAAAAAAAAATTTCATCTTCTGTACTGTGGTGGAGAACATTTGCCATAACAATTGGCAAGAAAGTGAAATGATGTAAATTACAGGATTGCCACGTCTTCTGGAGCAAACTGCAAAGATGAAATATGAGAGAGAGAGAGAGAGAGGTTAGTTCAAAGCTGATTGAAAGAGAGAAGAACATTAGGATTTTTCCATGAAGTCATTTATTAAACTCCCAAAATAGGCATCAACGCTCTTTAAATGTTTCCCGCCCTGTTTTTTTTTTTTTTTTTAATCTTCTTTGTCTCTGCGTTATTAGAATTTAGATCGTATGCGAATGAGGTCCTTGAAAGATGGCCTTATATATCACATTCAAGCCATAAAAGCTGGTTTTACACCAACCATTTTCGCGTCCAATCAACTTATTCACTTGTACTCTAAACACGGTCTTCTTCGTGAAGCTCACAAACTGTTCGATGAAATGCCTGAACGAAACGTCTTCTCTTGGAATGCTATAATCTCGGCTTATATAAAATCCCAAAACTTGCCACAAGCAAGAGCGTTATTTGATGCAGCTTCCAGCAGAGACTTGGTTACCTATAATTCAATGTTATCCGGGTATGTAAGCGCTGAAGGGGATGAAGCTCATGCGCTTAAGTTATTCATTGACATGCATTCTATGTGTGAAGAAATCAGAATTGATGAGTTTACTGTTAGCATAATGCTTAACTTGACTGCCAAGTTGAGTGTGGTATCATATGGGAGGCAGTTGCATTCATATATGGTGAAAAGTGCTTGCGATTTTTGTGGGGTTGCGGTTAGCTCTCTCATTGATATGTATTCTAAATGTGGTTGTTTTAAAGAAGCATACCAGGTTTTTAGTGGATGTGGTAGTGGAGTGGTTGATTTGGTTTTGAAGAATGCAATGGTGGCAGCTTGCTGTAGGGAAGGAAAATTGGAAATGGCTTCGGATATTTTTTGGAGAGGACCTGAGTTAAATGACATGGTATCCTGGAATACATTAATTTCGGGTTATGCTCAGCATGGTTTTGAGGAGTCATCATTAAGGTTGTTTTTACGTATGGCTGAGAGTGGATTTGGATGGAATGAACATACTTTTGCGAGTGTTTTGAGTGCATGCTCTGGTATGAAAAATTTGAAGCTTGGAAAGGAAGTCCATGCTTGGGTTTTGAAAAATGGGTTGAGCTTGAATCCATTTATTAGCAGTGGCATTGTTGATGTCTATTGTAAGTGTGGGAATATGAAGTATGCAGAGTCAGTTCATGCAGCAATGGGAAGCGGAAACTCCTATGCTATCACTTCAATGATTGTGGGGTATGCATCTCAAGGCAGCATGGTAGAAGCCCGAAGGCTTTTTGATTCATTACTAGAGAAGAATTCTGTTGTCTGGATGGCTTTATTTTCAGGTTATGTCAGGTCACAGCAGTGTGAAGCTGTGTTTGAACTTTTTTGTGAGTTCAATGCTGAGGAAGCAACAGTTCCTGATGTTTTGATCCTTTTCAGTTTGCTCAGCAGTTGTGCAATACAGGCTGCCCTGGATCCTGGAAAGCAGATTCATGCTTACTTACTGAGATTAGGGATTGAAATAAATGAGAAGCTGATTACTGCTTTGGTTGATATGTACTCAAAATGTGGGAGCATTGCTTATGCAGAAAAAATATTCGAAAGAGTTATTGACAGAGATTCAGTCCTTTACAATGTAATGATAGCTGGTTATGCTCACCATGGGCATATAGATGAAGCTATCCATCATTTTAAAGAAATGGTATATAGAGGTGTCAGACCAGATGCAGTCACCTTTCTCGCACTTCTGTCAGCTTGTCGTCACTCTGGATTAGTAGAACAGGGTGAGGAAATTTTCCATTCCATGAGAAAAGACTTTAATGTATTGCCTGAAATAGACCACTATGCATGTATGATTGATCTGTATGGGAGGGATAATCAACTAGGAAAGGTGGTAGCTTTTATGAAAATGATTCCAACAGAACTGGATGCTGCAATCTGGGGGGTATTTCTGAATGCTTGTAGGATAAACGGGAATACAATATTTGCAAGAGAGGTGGAAGAGAAACTACTAAGAAACATAGGAGATGATGGGGCTCGGTATGTTCAGTTGGCCAATGTCTATGCTGCAGAGGGCAATTGGCATGACATGGGAAGAATAAGGAAGAAGATGAGAGGGAAGGAGGTCAAAAAGCTTGCTGGTTGCAGCTGGGTACACATGGAAAATGGAGTTCATACATTCACTTCTGGAGATACATCTCACTCTAAAGCAAAGGATATATACAAATGCTTAGCCTGCTTGACTGGTGAACTATATGAAATAGCTGGGGCGTTGCATTGAGGTCATCTTTGAATGACAGCATGACAACGTGACTGATTTTGGATGCTTTTGGACATAGAAATTCATGGTTTATTTGGATGTGGATAACCTGGATAAAGGGACCACCAACCACCATTCATTTTCAAAAGGCATGTATCAATCACAAGATTCACAACTTACCACCTTAGCAAGTTGTGAAAACAGTTGTGTCAATATTATTGTTGTAAAAATGTTTAGCAATCTTTTTATCCTTCTTCTATCAGAATGTATAACATGGAGAAGACAATATTTGATGAGCCCTGAGTTGTCCAAATTCTTGCTGTAAATTTTATTATAAATAAATAAATAAAAGGTTGTACCTAGTGCACAAAGCTCCCACTTTTTCTGTTCACTCGTAATTTATTACAAATCATAAATTTCTGTTCACCATCATCTTGTATTCTGACAAAATTCTATTTTGAGTTAATGTTAGTAGATAAACTAACAGGGTGAGACTTCTATTTTTCTTGAATAAACAGGAGACAAGAATGCCATAGGTTTTGAGGAGAAACAAGAAAGGTAGAAACCTAAATGAACTTTATGGTAAAGATCAAGCTGACGTAAAATGCTAGCAAATTATGCAAGGCAAGATGTCCATGTTACAAATTGGCATGGCTTGGCACAAAGAAAACTCCTATGGCCCCATTGATTCGTTCCAAGCATTAGTTTATGTGTCTCTCTGCATTGAGTCAGGTTAACTAAATAGACTTCCTCACATTTATTTTTGTTGCTGAGGAGGCTTTATTTTCTTGTATCCCTTTTTCACTTTAGCAACAATTATATTTGGAAATTAGAATACAGCAAGGCATGAAAAAGAAAATCTAAACCCTTGAGTTGGAGTTTGTGCAACAAAGTTTCAATATGTAAAAGAATGGAGGATGGGATTGGTGCAGTTGTCAACACAAAGTTATCTCACTGCTTTACTAGTAAAAAATCCACCATTGCTAGTGAGATTTGTTTGTGACTCAACTGCTCACACTCAATATAACTTCGTTTAATAAGGACTAAAACGACTGTTATAGCCTTGTGCAGTGGCTTCACTAATGCTTAAATATAATTTTATTGCTAGTGTTATAAAATGTTCTGCTCATCTAGGATTTTAATCTATTTGATTTATCTTACTATTTTTTACTAGGACTGAACCATTGCTGCATCTATAGATATGTGTAGGATTTGTAATGAATCCTAAGACCAACCTTTGTGGAGGCAATTTTCTGTTCTGCTAAAACAGCACATATGGGAGGTTTGCAATCATGAGTGGTTTTTTTTTTTTTTAATTTTAAGTAACTATATATGTACAGATTGATCATCAGTTAATCAGCATTGCTTGCTAGATGAAACCTAAAAGATACAACAAAAAATTGCAAGGAATAATTGGCAACTCTATGAATTAACAATTTGCATTAAATTAGTCTAGCAGACATGATAACAACTCATAAAATATCATTAGGATGGGAGAAAATCAAATTCTTTTTTTCCCCTATATAATGAAGTCGTGTCCCGATTTTCGACTAGGCTATTTCATTCCTTCTCCATGAGTCACCTCAAAATCTCATGGAATGATACTGTAGTAGATTAAACTCGGACCATATCCATCATTTTTTTTTTTTTTTGTTTTTTGGGTGAAGTTATTAGACTGGTGAATTGTTAAAGTTTTTAACAAAAGGATCTATGTATTATCTAAATTTTTTTTAGTGTTATGTTAACTTATGTTTCTTTGTCCTCTTCTTTATTTTGAAATAATAAAAAATTGTTCAAATTTCTTATTTATTACCAGGTTTGGTATGAGTTATCTGTTTTGACCTGAGCCATCAAAGATTTGGTATGAGTTATCCATTTTAGATTAGCCTTGTTTTTTTTTTTTTTTTTAACTATTTTAGATTATACTTGATTGATCAAACCCAAACACTCCCAACTCAACCAATTTGTCATGTCTAAATGAAATGTTAGAGAATAGTTTTGCTTTCATGCAGAGAATTTATAATTAGAAACTTTTTTTTTGCGATAAATATTTATAATATTTTTTTTAATGTATTTTGGATAGGCTCGAATCATGCTACTATTGAGCAAAGGATCCTTGGAAGAAGAAAATTTCAGGATGGGGTTATGAATGAGTAAGTGTTTCAATGGGTTGGTCTCTAATTAGTAGATTTGTTGGAATATTATCCTGTTGAGTACTTGAGTTCAGTCATAGTAGTCTTCTAAGAAACTCTTTCATTGACAAAAAGGAAAATCCCCAGCTTGCTGGGAAAGTTTCAATAAGGTATAAAATTATGACAAAACTGACATCAAATCCGCTGTAGCACATTGGCAATTCTATGATCGAAAGAATCTGGGATCAGTGGAAATTCTTTTTCCCTACACTATTTTTTTTTTCTTCATGAATGAACAGGAGACAAGAATGGGGAGGTTTTGGAGAGAAAAGTGAAGGGTAGAAGCCTAAACAAACTTTTATTATGTAGATCAAGTTGACGTGAATTATTGCTAGCAAAATCATGTAAGGAAAGATGTCCAATGTTACAATTTTGCATGACTTTGCACAAAGATGAAAGAACCCACCAATGGCAGCACAAGGATGATCTCGTAGCACAAGAATTGAAAAGTGAAATTTCCACTTGATGTAAACCTTGGTGGAGTACAAGATCAGCTTTCCATCTCCTAACCCTAACTCAAATTCAAGCACAAAACCTGTTTATTCAAGTTAATCCCAAAACAATTCATGAAGTGGCCAATCTTCTCCACCGTCAAGCCAAAAAATTCTTCAAGAGCGGCTCAACCATAAGGCCATTTAGGCAATGGTCTAAGGCCCCAAATGGAAGACGACCCCTAGAATAGAATATATTATGTCTATAAATGTTCAACATTTTATTAATACATTTTACTATGTTTGTCGCAGATTAAAAACATAAAAAATTTCATTCTTTCAAAAATCTTACTCTTCCTTTCTTTCTCTAACAAAATTTAAAATTAATATTTTTCGAGACAAATTCATTATTACAATTCATTGTTCAATAATCGAGGCTAATATTGCCAAGAGAGACAGTGACCATCTAAAATATGACATTTATTTTGATGTTGATTATTTCGATACTTTTAGAATTAAATGTTTTTTAAAATTCATTTTATAAATATTTGAAAATGATAATTGAATTGTATAAAAATGATAATTTAAAATTATATAAAAATGATAGATTCTTTATTCTAATTCAAGTATCGCTTATAAAATAGGTAACAATACATTTTACATTTGCGTCTGATCCCAAAATGTGTTGAATCAGCCCTAGATTAGGCCATATTTTTCGAATTATGAATTTGAGTGAGATTTGAAAAGAAACTGTTTTAAAGCTGAATTGAGGTATTCAATATAAACAACACCATTTAGAATTTACGTGTTTTTAAAACTTTTATTTTTATTTTTAAAATGCTCTGCACATATGAAATTTTTTCATAAAAATGTGGTCATATTTTGCATGAAAGGCATTTAACATGCCAATAACATGTATTTCATAATTTTTGCATGATCATAATGGTATTAGCACAAATAAACCAATTCAATGGCTAAAATTGTTTTTAAAAAAAATATATGATGATTTTGTAAAGAAGTGTTCAATGAGTACTACCATTGGGATATTGGAAGAAACTAATAACTTTTCGTAAATGACTTCACTTTAAATTATTGGCTTAGGCCACAAAGTGTGTTAAGTCGGCCCTAGAATTCTCAAACCATATTGCGGCTGGTCTTTAATGCCCAAAATTGTAGTGCGTTGTTAACTTGTTATTATTCTATATGAAGAAATAAATTAGAGAGCTTTATTTATGATATTTAGAAGATTGAAAAGATAACCTCCTCACACACGGTACCTTTCTTTCACTTGGTCCATACTTAGCCTCTTAGCTTTCACTGATGCTGATTGGGCTGGTGATCCTAGCGATCATAAGTCTACTACTGGATTCATTTTTCTCTTGGGATCCAATCCAATTTCTTGATCTTCAAAGAAACAATCCACTGTTTCTAGATCATCCACAGAAGCAGAATACAGGGCTCTTGCTACACCATAGTAGCTGAATTGCATTGGCTTCGAACGCTTTTCAGAGAACTTCATCTATGTCTTCCTTATATTCCCACTCTTTGGTGTGATGATGCTTTTGCAATCTCTCTCAACTCTAATCCAATGTTTCATGGTTGGACTAAGCATATTGAGGTTGACTTCCATTTTGTTAGAGATAATGTTATGTGTTGTGATTTTTGTGTCAAATTCATCTTTGGAAAAGACAGTCTCTTTGACATCTTCACTAAGCTACTGGAAGCTCCCCATTTTCAAGATCTTCGTGCCAAACTAATGCCTTCCCTCATTAGTTTGAGGGGGGATATTAAGCATAAAGCTCATATGAGCAAGAAGACACAAACATGATGCCGTTTATGACAAACAGATTGCTCAAAACTGTGTGTTTGGTTAAATGAAGACACGTGTGAAACATTAGCTCTTGAAATCAAGCATGTGATCACTTACTCAACACGACACCGCTTCTGCTCAAATCTAATACAGAACACATGTTCTTCAATACGATGCCGTTTGGAATAATTGATTTATAATTTATTTTCCGTCCAGATTTTGACACCAAAATATGTTAGCTTAGCTGTCATTTTCTATTGCTAACAGAATCAGTTTTAGGTGAATTAGATCATGTGGTAGAAGGCTTGAGATATGTATAAATAGTCACCGATGGGTTGTAGGTTATTCATTGAGTTCATATTACATTTTGTATAAGAAAATATCTTCTTTCTCTCTCTCTTCCTCTTTCTAAATTTTTCTCTCTACTATTCTGGCTTAGCTTCAAGAACTTAGCAAATAATTGTATTCACTATTCAGCAAAATTTAAGAGAAAAAAAAAATTTTTGATTGTGACACCAACTTATTGGATGGTGTAAATATATAATTTTGCCAAGAGTACTTAAAAGACTTTTAAATCCTATTTTTTAAATTTTATATAATATCTAAATATTAAAGCGTATCATTTATTGTTGTTATGTTCATTTTAAAGGACATCAACATAGCATTTTTTTTTTTTTTTAAGAGTGAAAGATTGACTTTTATAGCAAATGAAATTGGGGTACAACAGTACGCAGAGAAAGACCAAGATACAGCAGGGCAAGATTACAAGCTTTCTAGGAAAATCAAAGAGGCTACAAAAGGGGGATTAACTCCCTTCCACAGAGAAGTAACATTGCTCTGCCTAGCATTCTGGGCAAGCTCGTGGGCAACCCTGTTGTAATCCCTTTTCAAGTGTTGAAAACTACAGCTGGAGAAGGTGTCACGGGCAAGCTGGATTCCTTGAATGAGGTGGCCTGCTTCGCTGCCAGTGATGCCTTCATTGATGGCTTGAATGACATTCAGTGCATCGGATTCAAAGATAACCTGGGATAGCTCCATTTCTTGTGCAAGAAGAACTCCCTGCTCAAGAGCAAGCATCTCCGTAACTTCTGCAGAGTAGTGGGACTGAAGAATCTTGCCAAGTGCAGCAACGGGGTGGCCTTTGTCATCCCTACTAATGACCCCGATGCACCATCCACATTAATTTTAAAGTGTCCTTTGGGGGGCTTCAACCAACTTTGTGGGGAAGGCCTTCGAGGAGGGGGGTCTGAGGTTGCTGCCGCCTTGTATTCAGTAAGCATGTTCCTCCCCAGTTCCAAGATTTGCCACGGGTGGGAACCAAGCTCATCATGGAGAATTTGGTTTCTGTTGAATCAGATTGCCCAGGCAGTAGCAAGGAATGATTCTAAGGCTCCCAAACAGCCTTTTGATATGAGGTGTAGTGGTGAGTCCAAAAAGCTCCAGTGACCCGTGAAGGGGATTTTGGTTTCCTCAGACCAGAGCTGCCATACCTGACCGGCAAAATCGCAGGAGAATAGTGCATGGTGGATGGTTTCAGGTGCCTTCCTACAAATTTGACAGGTACCTTGAGTGCTGATGCCTCTATGGCCAAGGTTCACAGTGTGGGGAGACCATTGACACAAGCTCCCATATACAAAGTACTTGAGGGTCCTTTTTTTTTTTTATAGAGATTTTCAACCTATAGCGTCCGCTTTTGATGATAGTTGTTTATCATCAGACCAAAACATCAATCAGTTTTTTATGTAGGCGGGGATTGAACTCTAGATCTCTTATATAACTATCAGAGATTTTACTAGTTGAGCTAATTGGAACCCATAAGTGCTTGAGGGTCTAAAAGGGAAGGGTTCGAACTATTTCTAAAAAAAAAAATAGACAAATGGAGAATGAACCATTTGTAAGCATCTCACCTTTTCATTTTTCATTTAACAAAAAAAATGTCAAATTTAGTATTATTTATAAAAGGTGTTAAATTACTTGCTATCTCTTTTTTTTATTTTTTTTGAGAATGAAATTACTTGCTATCTCAATAAACTAATGTGAAGCCGAGTTCTCATATTAAAGCTACCGTACCTTGGTTTGTTTGCAACTGCTTGTATGTTGAGGTTGCAAATCAAATAGTTTGCAATTTGCTGAGAAGCATTTTTTAAATAAGACCAAAAAGTAATGGTAATATTAACATCTAATTCCGCTGTAGCACATTGGTAATTCTAAATTGAAAGAATCCGGGTTCAAATTCTGGCAGCCGAAAATCTTTTTTGTACTTTTGTTTTTGCTATTGTTTATATTTAACGGGCCATTGGCCTTTGCCATCAATCACATGTTCTTCTTATGAGAATAGAGAACCCAATATAAGTGGCCCATTATTACCCAAAATATTTAACATATTGTAAGCAAAATTCATAACTTATGTGAACACTGAACAGCAAAGTATGAAGGATGATAATTACAACAATTGGGTGAAAGTTTGATATTGATTAACAAGTTTGTTATATTTAAAATTAATATTGATTAATATTGTTTTTTGAGAAATTTTTTTTTTTTTAATAGAAACAAACACACATATAAGGGAGAGGGAAAAGAGTTTTACACAAAAGAATATTGATTAGCTTTGTATGCCTTTATTATATATTCTTCTTATTATATACCTTTTTTTCACCTAACATTTAGTATTTTATTCTTAAAATTCTATATATTTAGTTGTTTTCAATTTTCATACATGATTTAACGTTATTTTCTATTTCAAATGCTACACCCTTTAAAAATGGAATTTAACCTATGGCCCATAAGTACACTTGAAATTTTGTACCATGATATATCTAAGGGATTTATGTATTATTATCCAATATTTTTATAGTGTTATGTTCCTTTGTTCTCTTATTTATATTGAAATTAAAAAATTTTAATTTCTTATTTACAAATTTATTTGTGTGAAAAATAATGTGTCATATACTCATAAAATTAGCAATCCGTGTTAGGTTGGCCCCCTCTTTTTTTTTTTTTAAGCTTGTACTTGATCGATCAAACCCGAATACACTCAGCTTGACCAATTTGTCAAGTTTAAAAAGAAATGTTAAAGAATTCTTTTGCTTTTTACGAAATCAAATCTAACTTTTGATTATAAACTTCTTCTTATGTATACATAATAAAATGTCGAAATAGGGTTATGAATTAGAGTATAAGTATTTCAAAAAGGTAGGTCTTGGGTTTGTAGATTTGTTTGAGTTATTATCATGGTAAAAAAAACACTCTTCTATAGCCTAAACGATAAGATAATATAAAACGAGAGATATTTCAACAAATCCGCTGTAGCACATTGGCAAAGTTCTCAATTGGTTCAAATCCCGGCAGCGGAAGATTCTCTTTTATTTTTTGTTTCTCTGTTTTTTAATAATATAAATTGGGCCTATCCTATAAAATCCTATGTATCATATATACGTACCTACGGGCTTTTTAACTTTTAAGGAAAGTCCCGTTGTCACTATCACACACTCACACACGAAGAAACCTACTTTGCAACAAACAAACTAACGAATAATCAGAACACACTTCACACTTCAGAGTTCAAGAGAACTTTAAATTCCGTAGGATTTGTCGATTTGACAAAGTCGTGTTCTGCCTCAGAGAGAAAGAGAGAGAACAACCCCACTTTCTTGCTTCAGATACACAGTTATTATGGCTCTGCCAACCCAGGTCAGTAATCTCTCTGTTTTACTTCGTCTTTGATTATCATCTCGTTCGTCTTAAAATGCATTGTTTTAATTTCAAGTTTTCGATTCCAATGTTTTCTGTTTCCCATGGTTTGGTGGTAAATTGGTAATGAGCTATACAAATAAATTGCCATTGGCACCAAACTCATGGATGTTTTAGCACAACAAGCCTAGAGTCACAAAAAGATTCACAAGTGATGAGTCTAATGAGATCGACTAAAAATTCAATAGTTACAATGGGGGGTGGGGAAATTTCCGACCGGTTGAGTTATAAGGCTTTTAGCTACTTGCCAATTTAACTGTTCTGGAAAATATTGTGTATATAGCATTGCACTTTATAGTTCCTTTTAGAGTAGACAGATGGAGAACCCTCGTAATAAAAAGTAATCATCATAAAACGATGCTATAAGTTTCAAAATTATCATTTAAAAATAAATAAAATAAAATAAAATAAAAAGGTAGAAGAGAGACGGGTGTGAATTCAATACCAGAAATTGCTACTTAGCACCAAAGTTTTAGTTAATGGGAAAATGTGAATTTGATCACTTTGTCATTATTCTAACTAGTTTTGTCTTTCTAGTATTGTTTCTTATTGCCATATTGTCTGCCTAGTAGTATTTCTTCTTGCTATAGGCTGAGTGGGTATATTCAACCTTGATTGATGCAGGTTGGCTTGGGATTGCTTCTTTGCCCACTTGGATCCAATATCATTGTCCGGACAGCGAGGTAAGCTCTACTTTCATGATTTTTGTTCTCTTTTAGCTGGGGAATTCACCATTTTGTATATGTCTTTCTAGCTTAGTGACTGCTAAAAGGGATCCAGAAATTTTGTTCAAGCCACTTGTCTTTTTTTTTCCTTTTTCATTCTTTTTGTAGTGGTAATAGTAGTAGAGCTAGTGCCTTTCAAGTTAATGAGGTTTTATATACCTGATGGTTGATGAGAAATTGTGGATAACATATAGCAGCTAGTGGATTTGGCTTATATTTTTTGGAAAGAGGCATGGGTAGTGGCAATCCAACAATATATGTTCACCTTGTTATCTTTAAAATCCTATTAGTAACTTTGATTAAGACACAGTTGTTGGATGTAAAACCTATAAAATTATTACCTTTTTCATTAAAATTAACATATAATATAATTCAGTACTTGGTTATGGATGATCATGCGGTTTGTGCAGTTGTTCTATTGGGATTGCTTTACCTGTTTACAAAACATTTAAAGCTATAGAGGAGAAAGATCAAGATGAGCAACAGCGGTGGCTTCTCTATTGGGCAGGTCAGTAACATTCTTCCTGATATTTTATTGTAATCTGTTCCATGCATGATGCATCACTGTGCCACTATCATTAAATCTTTATGGCATTCTATCTTAAATGATTTTGATACAACTAAGTTGCAGGTGAGTTCCAATTAATAAACTGAAAATATATCCAGATAAATTTGATTACTATGATTTGGTTTTAAGATTTTATGCCCTTTCAAAAAATTTAGAAAACCAATCTAGGAAATCTGTTTGTGGTAAACAATTTGTAAAAGTTAAAAGTTTTCATTGTATAAAATACCTTCATATTCCATATTCAATGATTAAGGACCACTTGTATAATTGAATGAACAAAGCCAAAGGAACAGCTAACTATGAAAAAGAGGCATGTGTGTGTGTGTGAGGTTGGGCAAATTGTGAAACTCATAATTGTTGTGGTTACTCAGGCTTTTGACTGTGGAAGTACATGAACTGAATTCCATTGCTTGGTTCCTTGGTTTACTTCGTATTAACATTTTTTAATTGTTTGCAGCTTATGGATCTTTTAGTCTTGCGGAGGTGTTTGCAGATAAACTTCTCTCTTGGTACTGTTTTAACTGTTGTTTTTTGTTTGTTTTACTTCTCAAATAAGTTTTGACTTGGTGATATTCTTTAGTCAAATAAATAATTTTGTGTTCGGGTATTGACAGGGAGAAAAATTAGCACCGACTCATCTGTATAATATGTTTAAATGGAGATAAGATAACCATACTCTCATTTGACTGATTGCATTCTTCCTCAATTTTCTCTTTGATTAAAGTCTTAGAAAGTTTGTTACCCTTTTGTTGTGTGAAATTCTCCTTTTGCATCTTCTGACATCAGGTGTTTATTGTTTGATTTGTGAGATATTTGTGCTCTACACAATTTTTTATATTTTTAAAATCTTGATTGTAATGATATGGAGAATTTATTGGCATAGGAAAATGTAGTAGGCTAGCATGGGAGATGATGCTAAAAGGGCAGAAGAGTTGATCACCAAAGGAAAAAAAAGCCCTTTCTTCAGAGAAATTCAGTTGTTAAAGGAAAGAAAATGAGAAGGGAAATCATGAAAAGCTCAAGTTTTGTTTTACTTCCTGATGTTTTAAATATCAACAAACAAAGCTATTTTACATCGGCTTTCTTTTAAAATTTAAGAATCCAAAGTAGAAATCAAGATAATAGTCTTGGGCTGCCTTGTGAAGATTTAGCTTCTTTTATAAAGCACACAATGTAAACAACGACTGCAGAGAGAGATAAGGTTCAGACCTTGATTTGGAAGGTTCTTTATATTGACAATTTGAAATTAAGTAATACTCTTGTGCAACTGAATGGCTGAAGTAAAGTAATACTCTCTTTGAAGTCATACTTTTGTGCAACTGAATTGTTGAATATGGATGCTGTTCATTGGATAGGTTTTGCAAAGCTATGAAAATCCCCATTTTAGCTTAGTAAATATAATTGTGGAGATATCATTAATTAAATTAAGAAGAAAAAAAATCATTGTATTGATATCATAGAGGGTGCTTGCTCAGTGAACATTCTCATGTTTTCATGCTTCTTTCCACTTTCTGGAAAGAGTTTAAACTTTTTATAGTTTCCACTTTTTGGTTCCTTTTCCACCTTGTTGTCAGTTTGTCACAAAAACCATTTTCCTCTGCCCAACCAAATGCTTTTTCATGTGACTTTTTTTGTATCACAGCATAAATGGAAACAGAAAACAGGAAATTTTCAGTAATTTCACTTGGCTTTTTCATATGGCTTGTTTTGTATTGACCATAAACGAAAAGAGAAAACAGGAACATAATATGCCCCTGTTGAAAACTATGCCCCTAGTTTATGATAGATGGCTTTGTGGAAATCATCCTGCTTTTTATAGCAGAAACTGGAATAATTTGTGGTGCCTAAAATCATGCCAATATTGAAAATTTATCCTTGCTTCTTTTGTCACAAATAATGTGCTGCATTCTGTTCTTTTCGAATCCTGTAGATGGACATGCAAAGTTGTTCTTGTATTTGCCTTCATGTTTCTTGATTATGCAATTGTATTTGAATGATAGTATGATTGCTCTTGTCCCGTAAGAAGAAATTCAACCAAAATATTGCCTTTTTCCTTTTCCTGTTACATAATGTAATCTAAGTATCCTCCTCGTTTCATCAGGTTTCCACTCTACTACCATGTGAAGTTTGCATTTCTTGTTTGGCTACAGCTTCCATCTGCCAATGTAAGATAGACTAAAACTTTTACACTTTGTGGATGGTTTCTACCTGCTAGAACTTTCATCTGCTGATGTAAGTTTAGGCAAGCTTAAATAACTGCTATACCATCTGATTTGTTTTGAACAGGGAGCAAAAGATTTGTATATGAGCCATCTTCGTCCGTTCCTACTTAAGCACCAAGCTATACTTGATCAAATTGTGGATTTTATATACAGTCAATTGGTAAGAATTCATACCATTCAATGTTATTAACGTTGGAAGTGGATTGTTGTAATTGTTGAGACTTGTTTATTGTGCCCCTTGTTTAAAGTAATGGTAATTTGGTAACTAAGCTATCATGATTTATGCCACCCCATATGCAATTCTGATATAGTGTCTAAATTAAATAATGTCTATGCTAACATCAAGAGGTGTCTCATATTTCTGGACTTGCAGAGTAAATTTGTCAGTGCACACCAAGCAAAAATCCAGTTTGCAAAGGCAATTTCTTTGGAGATTTTGACATCAGGTATGCATATTGACCCACTACTTGGCAACACTGAACATAAATTGTTAGTTGAATGAACTTTTCAGTATCGTTGCAAATATGTATTTAGTATCATGTTAGTAGTACACATTAGGTGGTCATATGTCTTGATATAATTTTGCATTTTTCTCCATATATCAATTTATTATCATTATGATATATATTTTAATCGCCAGCATATGATACTCGTTATCAATTTCACTGTCAAATTACCTATATGTTTGATGTCTATATACATGTTAAACTTATTCACTCCTCCCCCAAATATCAGCATACCAATTTGTCAGGGGCATGATGCACCCAATGCAAAAGCAACCAAATCCAAATGCAGCGATTGAAGGCCCACCGAGACGAATTGAGGAGCTAGAGTCTGATAAGGAGGATTGATGTTTTTTTTTTTTTTTTCCTAATAAACATTGATTCCCCAAACTCTCCCATAAATCTATTTGTTTTATAGATTAAAGAATTAGCATTTTCTAAATTCCGATGAGCTATATAGGCCTCAAGTATTGTGCTTCTATGAACTATATACCATTACAAGTTTGTGCGTGCTTCAAGAGTTCGGGATCAAGATATGTGTACTTTTTTTCCTCCACCTCACCATATTTCTTGGTTTTACTTGGTGTTGTTAAAAAGAAACCTTATCCATAAATTATTTTCAGTTTTATCGATGGCCTTCGAGGTATTTTTTCGTTAATGGGAGTATTCATTTTAGAAACAATGGTCCAATTTGTATTCAGTAATTGAAATTGTTACTTATGCTATTAATTTCTAAAAATGCACTTATGAATTTTTGTTTTGTTTATTACTTAAGCTTGTGTGTCTGTGGAGAGGGAGATTTGGGGGGGATGGGGGTGCAAATTTTTATTTTTATTTTTTCCTTTTCTAAATGAGAAATTTTATTTAGAGAGTAACAAAAAAAGGGATCACTCACCTTTTACTTGAACAAAGAGATGGGATAGATCCTCCAAAATTATGGTCAGAAGTCCAAACAGCTAAGAAATGAAAAATGGTCGGTAATAAAGTGACGTCTATTTTGGGCACATATAAGAATTAATAATAATCTACCAACTCAGCAATTATGAAATGAAGTGAAAAATATTTTTTTATCAGATTACTCTTTAAACCTTGGTTCTCCTCATATGAGAGACTAGGCAATAACACTAATCTACAAGTCTCTTGACAGTTTGGTTAATATTAAGTTTTTTTGAAAGTTGGAAGTTGAGTTTATATCAAAATACAATCTACTTGTTTACGTATTTTTACAAACTATTTGAGTAATTAAATATTTTAAAAAAATTTCTCTTACGCTGTTATGCTATGACTGTTATGGTTTGAAAGTTTGAGACATGCTCTACTTTGTCACCTATAAACAAAAGAAAACTTTTTCATTTAGTATTATTATTAGGACGTTTCTCAAAAAAAAAAAAAGTATTATTATTAGGACAAAATTTAACTACAAAATTGGTTATAGCCTAAGGCTACAACCTTATTCAATATCATTAACATTACTACAAAGTTTAGCTACAAAATTAGTATTGTTATAATTATATTTCTATTATATCATATAAAAATGACATCTATTATTTAATTTAATTGAAATTAATTGATTTATGCAAATTTTATGTTTTTTTAAAATTATTATTATACTCTAATATGTAATCTTTAATTTATTTACTAAAAAAATGATTTAAATTATTCTAAAATTTAAATTACATAAGAGTTTAATGCAATTTGTTAACTTCTTCCAATTTCCATACTCTCTTTAGATTGTGAGGACCAAGTTGTCAATAACCTCAACAATATCTCTCTTCCTTAACACAGAACAAATAATTAACAAACATAAATTAAGATGGGGATGTTTATTACATACAGGGTGTGTAACAGACTTTTCCCAATAACGATAATTAGACTTTGGAGACCCCAAAACAAAAAACAAAAAGTCTCAATTTACAAACGATTTGATAATTAGTAGATGCTCTGCTTTGGTAGTCGAGAGTCAATAACGTGTGGAGCCAGATGTAGAAATTAGAGTTGTAAACGAACTTGCTCATTTAGTTTGTAACTAAAGTCAAGACCACGCCGTGTGGAGCCAAAGGTTCAAAGACTTGCACAGTAACTACTTAAACAAAAGTTTATTAAAAAAACACACATTTAGGCCTTGAAGCACCATCAAGCTGATAATCTAAGCATTTCCCTTTTGGCAATTCACTTCTCTTGAGCAATCCTGCATTCCCAACACAATTTGTTGCCAAAGTGAGAGAGAGAGAGAGAGAGAGAGAGAGAGAGGCTATGGCAGACGTACTTCTTTCTGCCCTGATGAGCTCCATGGTGCGTAATTTGAATGCTAGAGCACTTCAAGAATTCGGAGTTGCTTGGGGACTAAGTACTGAGCTCGAAAAACTTGAGAGCACGCTGTCCACCATCCAGGCGGTTCTCCAAGATGCAGAGGATAAGCAGTGGAAGAGTGAGGCTATCGGGAATTGGCTGCGAAAGCTCAAAGATGGAGCTTATGATGCGGATGATGTTCTAGATGAGTTTGCAACTGAAGCTCTAAGACGAAAGGTGGAGAGAGAGAAAGGTGTGAAAAGCCAAGTAAGTAGCTTCTTTTCTGTTCGAAATAGACTCATATTTCGCATGAAGATGGCAGATAAATTGAAAAATGTGAGGGACAAATTGGAAGCCATTTCCATGGAGAGATCTAAGTTTCATTTGAGAGAGGGAGTAATAAATATGGAAGTTCTTGATATAGAAAGGCGACAAACTAGCTCAATTGTGAATGAAAGTGAGATTTATGGAAGAGGGGGAGAGAAAGAAAAGATAATTGAAGTGTTGTTCACTGATGTGCCTAATCAAGATAATCTTGCCATTTATGCTGTATGGGGTATGGGGGGCCTGGGAAAAACAACACTTGCACAGTTAGTCTACAATGATGCACGGGTGGAGAGGCATTTTGAGATGAGAATTTGGATTTGTGTATCAGATGATTTCCATATAAGAAGGTTGGTGGGAGCGATCATAGAGTCCATTGATGGAAATGCATGTAGTCTTTCAGAGTTGGATTCACAACAGCAACGCCTACAAGAAAAATTGCGTGGGAGGAGATTTTTACTTGTTTTGGATGATGTCTGGAATGAGTACCATGACAAATGGGATGGCCTAAAAGCTGCACTGAGGTGTGGGGCGAGAGGGAGTATGGTTATAGTGACAACTCGGATTGAAAAAGTTGCACTTATGATGGCCACACTTCCAATACATCAAATGGGGTGTTTGTCAGAGGTTGATTCTTGGTCCTTATTCAAAGGACGTGCATTTGGGATGGGAAGGGTAGAGGAGAACTCAGAATTGGAATCAATTGGCAAGGATATAGTGAAGAAGTGTGGAGGGATACCTCTAGCAATAAAGGCTCTTGGAAGCCTCATGAGCTTAAAAAATAGGAAGAGTGAGTGGTTATTTGTGAAAGAAAGTGAAATTTGGGATTTACTAGAAGGTGAAAATTCCATCTTGCCTGCCCTAAGGTTGAGTTATCACCATTTACCCCCACATTTGAAGCAGTGTTTTGCTTATTGTTGTGTATTCCCCAAAGATCACAAGCTTAAGATGGACACTTTGATACAATTGTGGTCGGCTAATGGTTTTATTCCCTCCAAAGGACTATTAAATTTGCATGATGTTGGCCATGATATCTTCAATGAATTAGTTTGGAGATCATTCTTTCAAGATGTCAGGGAGGATGTTCTCGGCAATATAACATGTAAAATGCATGATCTTATGCATGACCTTGCTCAATTTATTATGAGGCTTGAATGCTGTACGATGGAATCAGGTAAAGAGGCTAAAGTTTCAGAAAGGATTCGTCACTTGTCTTTTACCATGAGCTTAGAAGCGACTTCTTGGACAGAGGACATATACAAAGTTCAATCTCTACGTTCATGCATTCAGACATCAGGTCATTATAAGCATAAATCTCTTTTGCCCTTGTTATTGAAGCAAAAGTATCTTCGGGTATGTGATTTTAGATATGCTGTTAAGGGAGTACCAAGGTCCATCATCAATAATTTAAAACATTTGAGGTATCTCGACATGTCTTATTCTGGAATCAAAATTTTACCTAAATCAACAACTTGCCTTTTGAACCTAGAAGTGCTGAAACTAGATTGTTGTGAAAATCTTTTAGAGTTACCCAATGGTATGAAGCACATGAAAAATCTTACGTATCTAGGCCTCACTCACTGTTATAGTCTAACTCGTATGCCCAAGGAAATGGGACAACTAACTTGTCTCCGTTCATTGAGCCTTTTCATTGCTGGCAAGGATGATGGTTATCAGATAAATGAGCTGAAAGGGCTTAATCTTCGGGGTGCGTTGTGCTTAAAGGAGCTTAATAATGTAACAAATTTAATGGATGCAAAAAATGCCAATTTGATTGGGAAAGAAAATCTTCACTCAGTGAGTTTAGTTTGGCGAAGAAAAGACAAGAGCAATATACCAGCACATGTAGAAGATGTTCTTGACGGTCTCCAACCTCATTCAAATCTGAAAAAGTTGCGCATAAAAGAATACTGTGGTTCAAGGTTTCCAACATGGATGGAAGATTTACTTCTTCAAAATCTGGTTGAAATTTCACTACAATTTTGTGAAAGATGTGAACATCTTCCGCCACTAGGGAAACTATCCTTCCTTAAGGATCTTTTTATAAGTGGCATGGCTGCTGTGAAGTATCTTGGCAATGAGTTCTATGGGGACTGTGTAATTTCATTCCCATCATTGGAGAGATTGGAGTTATTTATTATGAATAATTTGGAGGAATGGAGAACAGTGCATGGAAGAGAAATTTTTCCCCGCCTAAGCACATTAAAAATCAATTACTGCCCAAAGTTAGTTGAATTGCCTTTTATTCCTTCGATTACAAGTTTGGATATGGGAGGAAACAATGCAATGTTAATTAGGTCAGTAATGAATCTCACTTCACTTTCTTCCCTTCAGTTTTTTGGATGCCAGGATTCACCAGTTCTTCTAGATAATCTGTTGCAAAATTATAAAATGCTTACATCCTTAGAAATATCTGGACTATGCAATCACAAGTCACTAAGAATTGGGTCGGAAAATCTTTCAGCATTGAAAAGACTGAATCTTTATTTTTGCGACGATCTCGAAACTCTTCTTGGAGTCCAAAACCTACGTTCTTTGGAGCACCTATATATGCAGGACTGTAAAAGTCTTATGTTCTTTCCTAATAACGTTTTCTTGGGCTTATCTTCACTTCGGAGCTTGTGTATAAACGATTGTGAGAAATTCTGCACTTCATTGGAGGGAATTCAATATTTAACTACACTTGAAGACTTATGTATTTCGGGATGTCATGAGCTAATATCACTACCAGAGAGTATTCAACATCTAACTGCTCTGCGTTCTTTGGATTTTTCCTATTGTAAAGGATTATCTTCTCTGCCAAAACAGATAGGATCCCTCACGTCACTTTCACAATTGGAAATTTTGTTCTGTCCTAATCTAACGTCTGTACCAGAGGGGTTGCAGAAACTTACTGCACTCAAGAGACTGCTAATTAAAGGTTGTCCAAATTTAGAGAGGCGGTGCAAGAAACATAGTGGCAAGGATTGGCATAAAATTGCTCACATTCCCAACATTGAAATCTATCCTGGGATTGATGGGGGATGCTTCGGAAACTGAAGTTCTGCTAAATTGGTAAGGTTTGAGAGCAGAGCACAGAACCATTTCACAGTGATAGCATTGGCAAATGTCATGCGGGGAAACCATTGTCCAAATTAATTCATGAGGTAACTTTTCGCCCCTTTTTTTTTTTAAATGTATTTTGTCGTATAAAATACTAATTCATTGCTCTGACAGATCATAATTTCTTGCTGTGTATGCTTTTATTAAACAAATTTATACGTACTATTCAAAAGAAAAAAAAAAAACAAACAAACAAATTTATACGTACAATGCATGACCTAGTGGCAAATGGTCTAGTCTACCAAGCACGTAGTGTTGCCTTGACACAGAGAATGCCAAGAAAAAATATAAAGAAAAGAAATATTAAAATATAGAAACAGGGAGAGGTAGTAATAATGATAACAATGACTACTTGATGATCATGAAGAAATTGTTGAAGAAAAAATAAATTTGCAAGATGATGAGCATAATAATGATAACATTGACTATTTTATATTTTATTTAACTATATGTAGAAAATTAAAATAGAGTTAAGGCAAGATGTTGAATATGATGAAAAGAAATTATTATTTTGCCTCATATGTTGTGTATTGTGCCGGTTTGGATTCAGCTTTTGAGTCTGCGTTTTGCGTTTTCAGCGCCTTTTTTTTTTTTTTTTTTTTTAGCGCATGAACAGTAAAATCACATGATTTTACTGTTCAGGAGACAAAAATCACTGTAGTAGTATTGTTCATGCACTGTAGCAGTACTGTTCATGTATTTAAAAATATTAAAAATGGGTCCCACGGCACTATTCACACATTTAAAAATTATTTTGTTACAGTATTTTCAGTTTTCAGTTTCAGCAGCAATAAGTTCAATCCAAACGGAGCCATTATCACTTTTGAGTTTATGAAATTTGAATGTGTATGGTGTGAACATATGTTATATATTATTGCATAAATGATAATTAAATTAGTTATGAGTTGAATATATTTTGAATTTGTAGTTAATTTATCTTTTATATATGTATATTTATTATTTTTTTAAAATAATTATTAGGTATCTTATGATACAATACACAATACAAAAAAAAAAAAAAAAAATCCACAATACAATTCAAAATTTGACAACTAATGGGATGGTTGATTAAAAATTGTGGAAAAAATATAGCAGCTACTGGGGTTTGCTTTTGGCTTCTCATACAGCAATTCTATAATAATCCAAGTCAACCATTAGTCTTTCTGATAGCAAAGTGGTTAAGTTAAGAAACAGAGATGCACTAACATTTCAACATTTTAAAACACAGAGATCATGAATCTGTAAACGTAAACAAACTAAAGCAAAGCATTAATCAAATGAAGAATTGAGCCGACCAATTACCTTTATGAAATTTCCTATTTTTGTTATCAATCTTTCCCAAAAACCAAATAGCAAAACGAACAAAAACAAAAAGGAAAAAAAAAAAAAAAAAATCAGTTCAATGAATTGCAGAAACAACAGAGCAAGAATAAAAGACCACATACAGATACTGTTTCAGTACAATATACAATATTTTCTCTCTTCCTTTTCAAACTCTAATTTTTTTGTCCACTTAGGTCCGTTCATTTTGGTGCTCTTACTTAATAATAGGAAAATACATGTTTGGGTTGAGAGTCCCTATTTTATATATGAATTTATTTAAAAATATAGATCTCAACCCATTCCAAATTCTATTAAATTTTAGCAATTTAATCTCAAATTTAATCCACATAGATTTAATGAATCCAAATTTATTTCAAACTCATCTATTTATTTATTTTATTTTTCTTAAAAAGAGATAACTTAACACTACTTTTTATTAAGTGCAATAACATGTTTACCTTAATTAAGGAGAAATGTCTAATAGCATGTTATAATCAACTCTTAAATAATATTACTCACCCAATAAAATAAAATAAAAAGCTGCAATACTTGTTTGTATTTTCTAAATATTAGTTATTTTGCAAGTTTGATGCATATGGTGTTTGAATATTTCTCCAAATTAATAGTTTATTCTAGATTCTCAATGTAAAATCAATAAAAACTCAATTTTTAAAAGTCAAATGCTTCAATTTTCTTGGAATAATACACTTGAATTTAAGAACTAGATTGTGAAACTCTTTACAAAGAGATAAAGACATAAGGAGATGGGATCCATGGAACAGCAAGTTAAAAAGTTGGATTTTGATGCCACCATAATTGGAGGCAGGAAATTATTGTGTTTGATAATTAACCAAACGAGGGAGCTAGGCTTGCTTTGCCGGTTTCATCATCATTACAAGAAGAATGATCGAGCTTGTTTAACTCCACTCCTAACCTAGAGTATTCTCAAGTATTAGGATCCTATCTCCATTTAAAATGAATCAATTTCATAGTTCATATTAAAAATTTATATGAATTAAAGTATTAGAATCCTCTCCATTTCAAATGAACCAATTTCATAGTTCAGATTAAAGAATATAAATTTAAAGGTGTATTAACACAGGCCGGACATGGAAGTAGATCAGATTCTTTGCATGAATGGATGAGAGGGGGAAACCAGCCATGCCAGAAACTCGTTAATTCAAGTCTCTTTGCATGAATGGAGGAGACGGGGTTTAAGCACTAGCCAGAAGGTGTGTGGGGGGACAATGTCAGTTTGGACCTTGTTTCATCGCAGGAATGCCTAGGACTTTCTACAGGAGGCTCTTGCCTAACTATTTTTCTTCATTTTGTTCATTCTTCTTACAGTCTGGCGTTCCCAGGTTAATGATTTAATTTCACCTTCATCCTTCTTTTCTTATTGGTAAATAATGAATTTTATTGAGAAAAAAAAAGAGTACAATTGGGGGCCATACAATCAAGGCCGCAAATTACAATGATCTATCAAATCAAAAACCGAACATAGAGAATAACTTCCCATAACTGACATTTAATCCAACGTGGTTCTTTTCTTCTTCTTCTTTTTCCTTTTTTTTGTGGGGTTTTTTGGGCTCTAAGATATTATGTTGGACAAAATATCTTTTGTCATCATTTGGGCAAAGTTCATGTTAAGTGTCATTAAAAGCCTTTATTATTTTTCCTTTGGTAATCCAAGTCTGATCTATTTCATATTGCATTACTCAAATTTTCAAAATATCTTTAATCCTAAGCTAATCTACTTCATATTACATGTGACAATGGTGAATGTTATATTTACAGGTCCCTGAAGGGTTTGTGGATGAGTCAGGGATTCCATTAAACAAGGGGAATATTCACATTGCAAAGACAAGCCCCCACAGTGTGCTTACAGGCGTACATAAATCTTTATGAGGAAACTTCACATTATTTCTGAGATCGCATTCTCAAGAGATGGTCTCTGGTGGTCATATGGTCCTTACTATCATTGGCAGTGACAGGAAAGCTGATTCTTCTGGCAACCAGAGTTGCACTATCTGGGAGTTACTAGGAATCACATTAAATGACATGGTCCAAGAGATACAGAACCCACTTTGCCTCCTCTTTCCCCCTGCAGAAACACATGGTATGTATCATTTATCCTTGTTCTATCACCCTGCCCCTCAAGGCTCAAGATGGCCTGATGTGTGTGATTATTCCAACCATATAACATATTGTGTCTCTAATCTCTATGCAACAGTGTCGCAGTGATATTTGGCCCAAAAAATTTCCAAAAATAAAAAAATTAAGATGGCCTTTTTCGCTTAATTGTGCATTAACATAAATGAACGGTCATGCTATTTTCTTGCTAAAGGGGCAAGAAAACCCAAGTCTGTCTAATGAAAAATATAACTTCGTAATTTTTTTTAAAGTTTTATGGTTATCACTTTTTGTTTCTCATGGTAAATAATATTAATCCAGGGAAATATAGAAGAGGCAAAATTGGATAGGTTCAATCTGCCATATTATGCCCCTACTGCAGAAGAAGTTAGGGATGTGATTCAAACAGAATGGTTCCTTTAACAGTCATGAATTTGAAACGTTTGAAGTGGACCGGGATTGTAACATGGATGACAGTAACAAAAGCTTTAGGTACAACAAACCCACTAGAGGCAAGTGCGAGGCAATGAGCATAAGGGTAGTTGTGGAATTCATTCTGGCATGTTATTTTGGAGGAGAGATCAAGGATGATTTATTTGAAATATTTTCCGAGAGTATAGAAGAGTACTTGGAGGTTGAGGATGGGAAGTACACAAATATGATTATTTCCATGACTAAGGGATGAATATTTCTAAGCTCTTCCCAGAAGAATGTTATACTGTCAAAAAGTGGGGATTAGATCCTACGTCATATTTCAAGTAGTTCAATGAGTCTATTCAAACAATCAGGTTTTGCAAGCTGATATAATTAAATTTAGGGGAAATCAAATTATCTGAATATAATTGTTTTAGTATTTTTCATTTTTCTTCTTACATATGCAATAATAGAGGAGCAATATTCTTTTTCGTATTATTTTCCCTATTATTAAGAAATTTAAACACCTTCCCCTGCATGTTTCAGCTTGTAAGTTTGAGATTTTCGTCACATTTCATGAGAATTTTGTAAACCAGTTAAGCAAATTCTCTATTGTTTGTCATTTACAATGTATGTTGATTTGAAGTCACAAAATCTGAACATCTGTGTCATTAGAGGTTAGCAATGTTTATTGGCTTTTGAATTATTGGGGCCTTAGTCTGATAAATAGTAATCATCATTGAAGCAGGCGTCATAGATATCAAATCTTAACATATTTATAAAACAAATAAAGAAAGAAAGGTGGAGTGGAGACAATAAGTGAACTCAACATAAGCTTCTTTTATACTGTCATAAATTGTCATTTGTCCCAAAAAGCTTTAGTTAGCAGAAAAAATGTTATTCTAATCATGGAAACATTATTCTAACGAGCTCTATCATCCTACAGTCTTGCTGTATTGTCACTGCTATAGGCTGAGTATTGATGCAGGTTGGCTTGGGATTGCTTCTTTGCCCATTTGAATCCAATGTCGACATTGTCCAGATAGTGTTGGCTTGGGATTGCTTCTCTTTAGCTGTGGGAGCTCACAAGAATTCTGAATTTCTGTTCAAGCAAACTGTCTTTTTTTTCTCCTTCATGCTATTCTCTTTGCAGTGGTAATGTAGTACTAGTGCCTTCCAAATTAATGGGTATTAAGAGACAACCATCTTATGTAGCAACCAAAATATTTTAAGACTTATAATACAGTTGTTTTCTCTCCCCAAAGATTGTTTACTTATCATATACATTGATAATAATCTATAAACTATTTATTCTGGCTAATTCAAAGGGCCATTGTGCCTAACAACATAATTGAACTCTGGTTTATCTTGATGATCGCAACCAGCGTTTGAATTATAGTGTTGGAAGCATAACTGCCAGCTCTTGAACTAACTGAGATAAAAATCCACCAACAAATGCATCCCCTGCCTCAAAATTCAACAGTTGGTCAAATAAACTATCAGAAGCTAGGGCTATTTTGCACATGCAAAAGTTGATAGGGTAAAATGTTTTTTTTTAAATTAGCATATCAACTTTTATACTATTTCACATGATGTGGCAATTGCATTAGATCTAGATTCAAACAAATAAAGAAAGTAGAAAGAAATCAAGACCAAACCCGTCCCTTGGTAATTAACAATGTTATACTAATTTAACTTCAGAGTTTAAAGTGAAATTTACCCTAAATTTTATTTAATTGATTCTTATCACTTTAGTGGGAAAAGAGGCTAAAAAGCTTACCAGATGTTTTATTTAATTATTTTCCCAAAATCTCCCATTCTCAAAAGAAAGGCAGCATTAGCATATTTTCTCCATCTCTTCCTTTTGGCTCTCTGTCTTGCTCTTTGAAGGTGGCTCAGTGCTGTTTGCCAAGTGCATGGACACTTCCTTGGTGGAGCTAGCATAAGTGGCTCATCTTGCACTACTCTCTCTATAAAACTGGACAGCCCCTACACTCCTCACTCCACACATGACATGAGAAGGGGTCTTAACTCTTCACCGTAGTTGCCTTAACCCCATTTTCCCTTTCCCCTTTAAGCCACTATAGAGTTTTAGACTCTCTCAGCCACACTTTTCCCAAATTTCTCAAAGGCCAGGGCAAGCTAAGCCTAGCCAAGCCACCAACTATTGTGTTTCCATCAAATATTCGGACCAGTGTGAATGTAACATAAAATTATATATATAAATATATAAATATATATATATTTATATATATATTACCTTTTTAAAACCACCACTAATGCTATTATGTATGGCAAAACAAGCTTAAGTGCTTGCTAATTTGTTTTTACAGTAAAGAAAAACGTGTAAATGGGTCCACGATTCCAAGATGCATATATAGACAATTATTTTTGTCTTTTGATTGTTGTTTTATTCAAAAGAAAGAAATAATTGTCAATGGGTTTGTTTGGATACCGCTTATTGCTGTGACGGTGACTGTGATGGTGGCGGTGGCTGTGATTGTTGTTTATTGTAGAAAATATATTATTTTATTATAATTGATATATTATTTTATTGTGTTATTTGTATTATTTTATTGTGTTGAAAGTTAAAATAAAATAATTAATATTGAATGTTTTGTAAAGTGTAAAGATAAAATAAATAAAATAACTTTTTATGGTACTAAATTGCTAAGTTTATAGCTCTTCGAACGTCAACGTGAGTGCTCTTACAAGCGCATTATTTCATGTTTGTACATTTGCTATGAAGTGGTTCACTGGTCTTTATCCTAGAGAGTAAAGGCTTTGGATTAACTCAGAAAAAAGGAATTTGGGTGGGTTAAGAATACTGTGATGTTTAGTTTAACCCAAAGTTCACAAAAAGGAATTGAGTGAGTGAAGGATACTGCTCTGCAGCCCATAATGTTTGTTAAATCAAAGATTTCCTCTTTAAGGCTATCTCATTTGGTGGGTCATATCACTTATGCCATTGAATGAGTCCCATGTGCAGTCCATTCAAGTGTTTTAGTGCCATCTTCTAGTTTGGGAAATAATGATTTAACCCGTAATAATGACATCCATAATGGGAAATTTGTATTTCTAAAAGTTGTTTTTTTTGCTACTCTTTTTCATGCTCCAGCTCATAGATAATAGAAATTGCATAGTTACTATCACATAAGGTTTTTTTTTTTTTTTTTTTTTTTTTGAGTAATATCACATAAGTTAATGTACGAGCATGATACTTTGTTAATGTACCATTAAAATTAAGTTATTTTCACGTAAAATATGGTAAATGTGTGTTAGTGAAGACTGAAAGATATCTATGCAACACATTCATCAAAGTGTTTGATATAAAAATATTTCTCTCGGGTAGGGATGGACTCAAGATTTTAAGCTAGTGATGGCCAAAGTAAAAAAAAAAAAAAAAAAAAAAAAAAAAAACCTTCAAATAGGCATTCATATAGTATCAAAAAATTATAAATACACAAAATTGTTGCTTCTAAATACATTAAGATACAATCATTTACCAACAAAGATAAAAACAATTTTTTTTTTTTTTTTTTTTTTTTGTTAAAGTTAGAGCATTCACAATAATGGTGCTAAAAATTTTAGCTTTTAGCACATCAAAAAGCTACTTTATTTATTTTACTATCTCACTTTACAATACACCTTATATCAAATGTTCTTTTTTTTTTTTTTATCACTTCATTTAAAATAATATAAACAACTTTTTAAAATAATAAAGGAAGAGAGAGAATTTGAGTTTTTTAATTGAAAAAAGAGATATAATCTTAATAAAATATTGAATTTTATTTTTAATAGCTTATTACAGTCAACTGGTATTTATACCAATTTATTGTATATGCAAAAAATTTAGCTTTAACTTCTCCAATAACACATAATTTTTGGTTCTTTGGTAGTAGTTTTTTTTTTTTTTTTTTTTTTTTTTTTTTTTTTTGGGGGAGGACTAAAATACAATCACCATTGTGAATGTTTTTATCGTTTTTGTTAAATTTTGAGGTTGAATAGTTGCTATTTGAGTGAGATTAGCTAGGCTTATTAAGGACAAGGGGAGTCTAAGATTTTGGAAGGGGGCTCCACTATAAAAATTAAATATATAATAACTTTAAAAAAAAAAAAAAAAAATTAGACCAAGGGGGCCCAGGCCCCACCTGAGTCCGTCCCTGCTCTCGGCTATCTTCAAGTTTCAAGTTGTTAATAGTTCTTTCTCCAAAAAAAAAAAAGTGGTTAATATTGGATATATAAAGCTGAAGTACCTTTCAAAGGTTGATCTAGTGGTGTGCCAATTTTTGTTACACCATTGTCGAATTTGATTGCCTTAATAGCATTTTGATATAATTGGACCGCCACCAATGAGAGAGACAAAACCCCACAAGGCTAGCTTAAGATCCACACAAGGGACGGTAAAAACTGCCACAAAGGGTGAAGAAATACAAACAAGAGGGGTAGGACAACCCTTTGATAGGACAGAGAAATGCTCATGCTGGAGCAGTGCTTATAGCAAAGCCAAGGAGAGATTCTCTCTATTTCCAAAATTTCAATGAAAAGGGGGAGACAGCGGGTTTCTCTCTTGTGAGAGAGAGAGAGAGAGAGCTCACAACTCACCATCTTACATCATAGATTCTTTTAAGGGAAGACAATTAAGTTGTATTTCAAGAAGGCCATTTTATCTATTTTTTTTATTGATTTAGCAGTTAAGTTCCAAAAGAAGGCATAATTTTTTTTTCCTTTTCTGTTAACAGCTAGATAGAATGATCATTTTGAAAAGGAAAAGAGAAAGGAACGATTACACATTAAAATAAAATAAAAAACTATCCTCCTGTGATAAACTCATAAACTAGTAGCATATTATTATCCTAGTGGTGAGTTGAATCAATGATAATGTTCTAAAAGAACCTTTCATTGACATTGAGCTAAGCTAATCCCCTAGTTTATGAGTAAAAATTAGTTTTATTTAATAAACATATAAGAATATAAATATATGACATATTATTTGTTCTGTTCTAGCACATTGGCAATTCTCTAGTAATTAAGAATCCGGGTTCCAATCCCGGCAGAGGAAATTCTTTTTTTTTTTTTTTTGGTTTTTGTCTTTTTCTTCTCTAAATTATATAACGGGCCTATCACAGGAAGCCCATCATAGCAATACACTATAACAAATACTGGGAATTTGAATTTCTGTTCTGCTAAGAGAGAAACACAAAGCCCAAAGACTTCCTTCATAACCAAACAACACCCCCACCCCCCCCCCCCCCCCAACCCAATATCACACTCTCTTGCAACTTTAACTTGTTTATCTCAGTCTCTCTCTCTTTAACTTCATCTTTATTTGTACCATCTAGTTCGACTTAGAGGCAATAGTTTAATTTCAAGAAAAAAAAAAGAGTATAATCTGATGGCACATGGTTTGATGGTATAATGAGCTTTGATAAATTGTCCTTGGCCTAACACATGGAATTTCAGTATCTTTTGGGAAGTAGAGTAGGGCCTTCATTTACTTGAACTAATTGGCTTACATTAAAAATAAATAAATTTATAGGTGTACTAAGATGAATAGTAATCAATAACTTACATTAAAATAAAATTTTCAAAAAAAAAAAACTATTGGTATCTTTGTACAATAACTAGTAATCTTTATCATTGAGGAGTGTCATAGATATCAAATCCTATTGTATCTATAAAATAAATAGATAAAATGAGTTGGAGTGGAGATAAAATGTGAATTCAATATCTACTTTTTTTTATACTATATATCAAAACTTGTCATTTGTCTCGAAAGTTTTAATAAATAGAAAAAAAAAATTGGTTAGAAAAGAAAAAATGTTAATTTCATCATTGAACTATTATTATTCTAACAAGCTTGGTCTTTCTAGTATTGTTTCTTCTTGCTATATTGTCACTGCTATAGGCTAAGTGGGTTATTCAACCTTGATTGATGCAGGTTGGCTTGGGATTGCTTCTTTGCCGACTTGGATCCAATGTCGTTGTCCAGACAGTGAGGTAAACTCTACTTTCAATGAGATTTGTTCTCTTTAGCTGTGGGAGTTCACAGTTTTGAACTTCTTTCGAGCTTAGTTACTGCTTAAAGGGAATCATAATTTTTGTTCAAGCCTAGTGTCTTTTTTACTTGTTCATTCTGTTCAATGGTCTGGGGTGGTTGATGAGACAATGTGGAAAAAATATAGCAGCTAGTGGGGTTTGCCTTTGGGTTCTCATATGGTTAGAGGCAAATTTGGTTAAGACACAGTAGTGATAGAATACCTGCATCCAAGCAGCAATTCTACTAGTCCTAGTCAACCAGAACTAGTTTTTCTGATAGCAAAGTGATTTAAGTTAAGAAACAAAGATGCTCTTAACTTTTCAACATTTTGAAACACAGAAGTCATGAAACTGTAAACGTAAACAAATTTAACCAATCACTTTTAAGAAATTTCCTATTTTAATCCTTGATCTTCAGAACAATATACAATATTTATTTCCTCCTTTTCAAACTCTCACTCTTCTTCTTACTTCTTCAGAACAATATACAATATTTATTTGCTCCTTTTCAAACTCTCACTCTTCTTCTTTGCCTCTGCCGCATACATAGCTCTGAGGTTGTCGAATCTGAAATCACAGGATTTTCCTATTTCTGGCACCACCTTGACCGATATTACTTTCTCTGCTCTTTTTTCATGTTCAGCATCGTTTTGTAATGCTGTTTTACATTTTGAAAAAGTATTTGGAGAGATGTAAGGCACTCCACTCCATTCAGTCAGGTGCGATCCTCCAAACCCTCATTTATAGATTTATATATTGGCAGCGGAATTGACGACTTTTGTGTGAATTCTTGAACACAGTTCTTGTGCATCAAGACTTCTAGACGTCCTAAACAAATTACATCCACACAAGTTTTAGAGAATACTTTTCTACAGCTGCTAGCAAAAGTATTTTAAGCAAAATATTGCTTATATTATATATAATCATGAACCATATACATGTAACAATGACAAACAATGAGATAGCAGTTTGCAATATTATAAAAAACCATAAACGGCAATTCTACAGGAATACACATTAATGGATCAAATTGATATAAGAACTAAAAGATTAGATGTTTTTCAATACAACGTTATACCAATGTTAACTTCAAAAAGTTTATTTTGTTATTTTTCAAAAGTCTACCCCTGTTTATCAAAAAAAAAAAGTCCACCCCTAAACTATAGGTTTAAAGTGAAACTTGCCCTAAAATTTTATTTAATTGATACTTATCACATTAGCAGGAAAAAAAAAAAAAACCAAAAAAGCTAAAAAACTTACCAACTTATTTATTATTTATTTTCCCAAAATCTCCCATTCTCAAAAGAAAGGCAGCACTAGTATATTTTCTCCATCTCTTCCTTTTGGCTCGCTGTCTTGCTCTTTGAAGGTGTCTCAGACCTGTTTGCCAAGTGCATGGACACTCCCTTGGTGGAGCTAGCATATTGCTGAAACGTTTTAAAGAAACGAGGGTCACTAAAATGTAAATTAAAGGCCAATACTTGTTCCACATAGTGTGTGCAATAAACACTTCCCTAAACAAAAAATATGTTAAGATACACTCATATTCCAACTCACAGAAACTAGATAAATGATCCTTTTTTTTTAAAAGGTTAAATCATACATGAACAAAACACACACTTCATAATTTCAGAAATCCAAACCAATATAATACTCAAGAACAAACAAACTTGAAAGAAAGATAATGCATGAAAACTTACAAGTTGGCTCAATTTGATGGAAAACACTATAAAGCAGGTGGCTTGGCTAAGCTTGGCTTAAATAGGAAAGGGTTAATGGGGTTAAGGCAACAACTTTGAAGAGTTAAGACCCCTTTCTCATGTCATATGTGGAGTGAGGAGTGTATGAGGCTTGTCCGGTTTTATAGAGGGAGCAAATGCAAGATGGGCCACTTATTGAAGAGGGCCAAAGTTTAAACTAAAACATTAATTAAGTTCTTGATGTCTTGGACTCACAACAAGTCTTCTAAAAAGTAAAAAATGTTCTCAAAGGAAATGAATATTGTCGTCAAAAAGAGTAGGAGAATGAAGTAAAATTCATTTCGAAGTAAAAAGTGAAGAGTGAAGAGAACCAACATAGAAATGAATAAAGCAATGATTACAAAAGACGCAAATAGTTGCCTATATATGCATCATGGAGTCTTCAGTATCGGACCCATTTACACGTCTTCTGACTGTAAATAACAAATTAGCAAGCACATCACTCAAAGCTTGTTTTGCCATACATAACAAGTTCATCATTTCTTGTTTGTACATTTGCTATCAAGTGGTTCACCGGTCTTTATCCTCTATAGGGAGAAAAGGGTTTGGATTATAACAGAAAAAGGAAAATTTGGGTGGGTGAAGAATACTCTGATGTTTAACCCAAAGTTCACAATGTCTTTTCACCCAAAATTCACAAATAGGAATTGGGTTCACTCAAAAATTAAAAACAAGTGCTTAGACAGATGCAAAAACAATAATTTTAACATGTATAAAAGAGAAACAGAGTATATTAGAGACCATATGCAAAAAAGCCAAGAATGCCATCAACAAAGCCAACTTGAACGAACTTTGATTTTGGGATACTTGATTAATTCAAAGTTCAAAACAACAAACAATAGTCCAAAAACATTTCACAAGAAGCACAGTTTTTAGCCTTTCAAAAAAAAAAAAAAAAAAAAAAATCCATTTATACAAATATTCATAAATACCAGTGTTGAAGAGTCAAGAGAGAGAATTTGAGTGTGTACAGGACGCCACGCCACTGCTGCCAACTTTCCGATGATCATCGTGCAGTGACGCCTCCTCAGCATAGTCGTCCGATCTGCTTCTCGCATATTTGATATTGCTTTCTGACTGTATTTTACTCTTTAATCTGTACTTTGTGATATTGGTAAAGTTAGTACTTCCAAGTTAGAGGGTCTGGTCTGGTAATGTGGGTGAGTCATGAGTGGGTATGTGACTGTGTAGTCTGTGTGCATTGGGTCAGTGGGTTTAGCCGCTTAGGTGTAATTTTGAATTATAATTAATAGTAAATTGCAAATTACATTTTACCGTTTGAGGTGTTTAGATTTTACATCATTCTGAAATTTTAAAATTTAGATTTTACTTCCTAAAGTTTGGTGGCGTTTAGATTTTACATCCTAATATTTCATAATTTAGATTTTACACCCTAAATTTTAGGAGTTTGTGAATTTCAATCCATAAAATTTGGGGCTATTTGAATTTTACATCGTAAAATTTCAGAATTTATGCGTGTAAAATCTAAACATCCAGAAACTTTAGGGATTAAATCCAAATTTTAAAATATCAGAGTGTAAAATCTAAACACCCCAAATTTCAAGAGATAAAATCCAAATTCTGAAACTTCAACTTGTAAAATAAACCTACTCAAACTTTAGGGTTTATTTTACAAATTTACCCTTGATATAATGTTAAAACTTAAAAAGGGGTTTAGTAGCTTGCAACTTGCAAGTATTTCAAAGTGCAAATGTCTTTGTTTTTGTTTTGTAATCAAGGTGGTACTGTAGCTTGCAGTGTGGACAATTACTATCCACACGTGCATTGGGATCATTTTTTTTTTTTTTTCTCTCTTTTACATGCCTATTATATATATATATATATATATATATATATTAATGAAAAGTAGTTCATTTTATTCAGATAAGGGTAAAAACATTACATCTTGAAACACTAATAGGTTTTTAGTATCAAAAACTAAACTCTAATAGGTTTCTAGCATCAAGAACTAAACTCTGACAAGCATATTGAGCTAGACCATGTGCAGCTTTGTTACCATCCCATGGAACAAAAGAAAATTTGTAATTACTAAACCTCTGAGCATGTAACAAAAACCCTGAGATAATGTTAGAGATGCTTGATAGAGGAGTGGTCGAACAAAGCAGGGAGTGAAAAACCACCTATGAATCACCTTCAAAAATTGTAGTTCTAATACCCATCTCCCAAGCAAACTGCATTCCTTCCTCCATGGCCTTGGCTTCAGTTAGAACATAGGTGAGTTTCATCTTTTAGTTTAGTTGAATATTTAATTACAAAATGAAATTGTTTCTAAAAAGAAAAAATTACATAATGAACTAAAAGTGTAATGTAAATTATTGCATAATAAGAACAAATAAATCTATTTCATAGTAAATAAATCTATTTCATAGTTAATAAATAATTGAACACAAAAATAATTAATTATGTAGTTAAAAATTTAATTGTGTTCAATATCTAAATTCCAAAATTTGTCAATATCCCAATTTCAAAAATGTTTGATTCCCAATTTCGAAAAATTCTCAAACAACATTTCAAAAAGTTGATATAGATATAAATATTTGTGTTAAGAATAGTGAAAACACTATGAAGACAATCATGTGATACCTTGTCAATATATAAATAGAAAGAACTACAATTATTCATGTACTAGCACTCGATATACCTTGTCAAGATGATCATGAGATACACGGCATCCCCATGTTCTCAAAATCGGACGAGCATGATTACTTTGTCCATGTACCGTCAAAAGTTACTACCACCTATGCAAAATGTGTGTTAGTGAAGACAAAAGATGTTGATGTAATGCATGCATGAAGATGTTTAACACAGAAATTTTCCTCTTGGGTCTCTTTCAATTTGTTATTAGTAGAGATCCAAAGCTTCAAAGGTTGATCTAATAGAGTAGAAATTTTTGGTACACCACTGTCAAATTTGATGTCTTTAATTGCATTTTTATCTAATTTGGAAATTTTAAATTGAATACAATTCTTATGCTACTTTGCAAAACTGAAATTTTTACCCTAATAGGGAACCATTTCACAGATTCTTTAAAGAGGGGAAGCAATTAAGTTCTATTTTGAGATGGTCATTTCATTTGTCATTGATTTATTGCGATTGATCTAGTTGTTAGGTCATAGGTGCCAACGAAACGAAACGACATTATTTTCTTTCCTTCTTTTCTCTCTTTTCTCTTAATGGCGAAATTAGTAATGAGCATAGACATAATGACAATTTTGAAAAGAGAATCAAACTTTGTAAACTAAAATGAAAATTTTCAAATTTAAGAGAATAAAATGAAACTAACTCTAAATTTTAAGAATCAAAATGTAGTAATTTTTTTTTAATTCGGCTTTCACACCATGCAAAGTTTAAGGCTATCTATTTTATTTGGTGTGTCATATCACCTATGCCATCAAATGAGTCCCATGTGGAGTCTATTAAAGTGTTTTAGACTTTTAGTGCCATTTCCTAGTTTGGGACACAATGATTTAACCTGTAATAATAATATTCATGATATGGGAAATTTGTATTTCTAAGTTTTTTTTTTTTTTTTTTTCTCTACTCTCTTTCATACTACAGCTCATAGATGATAGAATTTGCATGGTTACTATCACATAAGTTAATGTAAGAGCATGATACTTTGTTAATGTACCATCAAAAGTTATTATGGTAGTGAAGACTGAAAGATCAAAGATGTGGATGCAAAGCATAAGCATTCATCAAAATGTTTGATACAAAAATATTCCTCTTGGGTCTCTTCAAGCTTAAAGTACTTTTCCAAAGGTTGATCTAGTAGTCTAGAAATTTTTGGTACACCATTGTCGAATTTGATTCTTTATATAATTGCATTTTGATATGATTGGAGGTTTTAAATTGAATACAATTTTTATGTTACTTTGCTAACTTGACATTTTTTTTGGCTATGTCATAGATTCTTTTAAGTTGAGCCAATTAAGTTGTATTTCATGATTGCCCTTTCATCTATCTTTGTAAGTCATCTGGCTGATAAGTGTTACCTTTCTCTTTACAAAGGCTAAACAAAATGATCATTTTAAAGAGGAAATCAAATTTGATGAACTAAAATGAAAATCTCAAATTTGAGAGACTAATTAACATGAAACAACTCAAAATTTTAAGACTCAATAATTTAGAGTAAAAATTTATAATCTAGTATTAAAAAGAAAAAGCCTCTACTTGACAATCTGCAAGGTCTAGGGGTATCTTTGGGTGGGTCCTAATCCGATCATCTATCACATATGCTATTATGAGTCCTGTGTGGAGTCAATCCAAATTCCAAGGTGCCATTTCCTAGTTTGGGAAATAATAATTTTACAGGTAAAAATAATATCCATTATAGGAAATTTGCATTTATAAGACCTATTATGTCACTTTGCACTACAGCTCGTAGATGATAGAAAAGTTGCAGAGTCACTATTTCCTGAGGATTAGAATGAGTCGCCTGAGTCTTTGAGACTTTAACTCTTTAACGGGACAATTGACCTCTAATCCACATAATTGCTACTTGGAATATTGTAATTTGATGTAAATAAAGTTGACAGATGGAACAATAACACTCGTAATTTAAATTTCAGCGACCAATAACATCTACTTAAAACTTTTTTCTTTTTATAATTTGATAATTACAATGGGAAATAAGGATTTGAACCTTATACATGTCCGTTAAAAAGATCAAGAATTGTTAGTTGAATTACAAGACTATTGGCGCTCACTTGAAAGCGCTCAATAAATAAACTTTAGAGATTTTCAACGAAAAATAAATAAATAAACTTTAGAGACTGACAAGTTACAATTTGATGGAAAACACTATAGTTGGTGGCTTGGCCTGGCCTTTGAGAAGTTCAGGGGAAAGTGTGTGGCTGAGAGAGTGTAAACTCCATAGTGGCTTAAAGGGGATAGCGAAAACAGGGTTAAAGGCAACTACGTTGAAGAGTTAAGACCCCTTTCTCATGTCATGTGTGGAGTGGGGAGTGTAGGGGCTGTCTGGTTTTATAGAGGGAGCAATGCAAGATGATCCACTTATTGAAGAGAGCAAAAGTATAAACTAAACATTAATTTCTTGATGTCTTAGACTCACAACAGGTCTTCTAAAATATAAAAAATTTCCTAAAAGAAACGAATATTATTGTCAAAAAGGAAAATGATGTACAACTCATTTCGAAGAGAAAAGTGAAGAGAACCAACAATGGAAAGAATAAAACAACAATTACAAAAGACAGAAATAGTCGCCTATATATGCATATTTGGAGTCTTGGACCCATTTACACGTTTTCTGACTGTAATAACAAATTAGCAAGCACATCACTCAAGCTTGTTTTGCCATACATTACAAGCGCATTATTTCATGTTTGTACATTTGCTATTAAGTGGCTCACTGGTCTTTATCCCCTATAGAGAGAAAAGGCTTTGGATTAACTCAGAAAAAAAGAATTTGGGTGGGTTAAGAATGCTCTGATGTTTAGTTTAACCCTAAGTTCACAAAGAGGAATTGAGTGAGTGAAGGATACTCAATTATGCAGCCCATAATGTTTGTTCAATCAAAGATTCCCTCTTTAAGGCCATCTCTTTTGGTGGGTCATATCACATATGCCATTGAATGAGTCCCGTGTGGAGTCCATCCAAGTGTGTTAGTGCCATTTTCTAGTTTGGGAAATAATGATTTAACCGGTAATAATAATATTTATGATGGGAAATTTGTATTTCTAAGTTGTTTTTTTCCTTCTCTTTTTCATGCTACAGCTCATAGATGATAGAATTTGCATATTTGCTATCACATAAGTTAATGTATACGAGCATGATACTTTGTTAATGTACCATCATAAGTAATTATCACGTCAAATTTAGTAAATGGGTGTTAGTGAAGACTGAAAGATGTCTACGCAAAGCATTCATCAAAATGTCTGAAACAAAAATATTCCTCTTGGGTGTCTTCAAGTTTCAAGTGGTTAATAGTGGATATCTAAAGCTTAAGTACTTTATCAAAGGTTGATGTAGTAGTGTAGAAATGTTTGGTACACCATTGTCCAATTTGATTGCTTTAATTGCATTTTGATACAATTGGAGATTTTAAATTGAATACATTTTTTATGCTACTTTTTTTTTTTTTTTTTTTTTTTGATGAGTTTTTTATGCTACTTTGCCAACTTGAAATGTTTTTTAGGCTAACAAGGAATCCTGTCATAGATTTATTTATTTATTTATTTTTGTTGAGATAAACAACAGAAATTTTATTTCCAAACATTTTGTTGTAAGGAGCTTGAATCCAGACCGGTCCAAGATCTGGACAAAACCCCCCCACAAGGCTGGCTTAAGATCCACGCAAGGGATTGCATAAACCTCCACAAGTGGGGTAGGACAACCCTTTGACAAGATAGGAAGAGGCTCATGCTAGAGCAGAGCTCATAGCGAAGCCAAGGAGAGATTCTCTATATTTCCAAAAATTCAAATGAAATAAGGGAGACAATGAGTTTCTCTCTTGTGAGAGAGAGAACTCACAGCTCACCTTCACATGTCATAGATTCTTTTAGAAGGAGACAATTAAGTTGTATTTTAAGATAGTCATTTTGTGATTGATTTCGCTGTTAAGGGCTAAAAGAAGGCATCGTTTTTTTTTTTTTCCCCCCTTTCTCTTGACAGCTAGAATTTGAAAAGAAAATCAAATTTGATGAACTAAAATGAAAATCTCGCATAATGATCATTTTGAAATGAAAAAGAGAAAGGTAAGACTACACATAATAATAATAAAAAAACCTATCCTCCTATTGCTAAACTAGTAGCCTATTTCTGACTTAGGTATTGGAGAATCCCCCGCTAGAAATCCTCTATGGTCTATCTAGTGTCTATTATTCCTCCTTACAAGTATCCATGGACTGAGCTGATTCTCATAACATCTCCTCAATCCTCAACCAAAATGAAGATATATTGTATGCTATCAATGTCTTGTCATAGGAAACACGAAATCAAGTGACATTCCAACAACGAGCATCCACCCCTACTGTTGAAATCAATTCAAATTCTGATTGTAACATTCTTTTTCTAATCAATATTTTAAATAAATAATTGTATGTATCATACAGGATAGGTTTGAATCATGATACTCTTGAGCAAAAATTTCTTGGAAGTAGAAAATGTTAGGATAGGGTTTTGAATAAGAGTAAAATTGGAGACATGCTTAGGTTAATTATTATCCTGGTGGTGAGTTGAATCATGATAATGTTCTAAAAGAACCTTTAATTGACATTGAGCTAAACTAATTCCCTAGTTTATGAGTAATAATTAGTTTTATTTAATAAGCATATAAGAATAAAAATATATGAGAATATATCATCCGGTCCGCTGTAGCACATTGGCAATTCTTTGGTAATTAAGAATCCGGGTTCAAATCCAGGTAGCGGAGATTCTTTTTTTTTTTTTTTCCTTCTCTAATTGAGATAACGGGCCTATCACAAGAAGCCCACCATAGCAATACACTAATAACAAATACTCGGAATTTGAAGTTTTGTTCTGCTGAGAGACAAAACCACAAAGCCCAAAGACTTCCCTCATATCCAAACACCCCCAATATTTCACTCTCTTGCAACCTGTTTATCTCAATCTTTCTCTCTCTAACTTCATCTTTATTAGTACCATCTAGTTTGACTTAGAGGCATTATTAGTTTAATTTCAAGAAAAAAATTTATAATCTGATGGCGCATGGTTTGATGGTAATGAGCTTTGTAAATTGTCCTCGGCCTAACACATGGAATTTCAGAATATGGGAGGTAGAGAAGGGACTTCATCACTTAAGCTAATTGGCTTACATTAAAAATAAATAAATTTATTGGTGTAGTACGATAAATAGTAATCAATGAATTATTTTAAAAAAATAAATAAAACTTATTGGGGTCTTTGTATGATAAATAGTAATCATTATTGAGGGGCACAGTGGCGGCTCTAGGAATTTTTTTCAGTGTGTTCCTCAACAAGCATAAATTACATAATCTAATAAAAAGAAAACTGTGTATATTGACAACAACAACAATCAAAAAACACGCAAATATATAAAGTTTACAATTGTCTTCTACAAGTTTTCATATTTTGAAATCGTTGCATAATAGTCTCATTATCAATGTTATAAGCTACATCTCTTTCAATATACACAATCAAGCAATCTTATTAATTATTGTTGTTTAGTTGTTTCATTAATTTGTTTATCTTTTATAAACTATAATTTGTTATATTGTTGTTTTATTAATTATAAAATTATTAATTGTTGTTTAGCCTAACATAATTTAATTTGTTTGTCTTATATAATGTATTAGTTAATTAAATTATTAATTATTGTTTATTAGTTGCTTCCCCTAATTAATTATTGGTTAATTAAATTATTGTTTATTAGTTGCACTAGCACACACCCCATCCCTATGTGCATTTACTTCCCCCAATTCAAATATCCCACCCCGGCCCCATGCCCCCATCCACCCCCCACTCAACAGACAAGCCCCATGGCCCCCAATCACAAGAGCCAATCAGATAAATTCACAATCACAAATCACAATACACTAAAAGACAATTAATTGTATCTCACCAACACCAACACCAACGGATAAAGCCAAAAACATGGCAAATATTAATAAAGTTATAAAGTAATCAGCCAATCATAGTTCAAATTTTATCAGATAAAGTCTTAAAGAATAAAGAGAGAGAGAGAGACTCTCATTTCATAATTTTCATTTCACTTTCATTCTTCAGATAAAGAGAGAGAGACTGAGATAGAGAGTAGAGAGAAACCCATTAACCCAATAAGCAATTACCCATATATGTAAGAGAGAAAAAGAGAGAGAAGTTAAGTGTAAAGATGAAATACCTTGAGTCACTATTTCAAGGATTAGAAAGAGTCGCCTGAGTCTTTGAGACTTTAACTCTTATACATGTCAATCGGTAGCCTAATCTAAGTGTATATGTGTGTAAAGCTCCATCTTAAAAACTTGAACCTCGACCCTTACCCCTCACACCCCACAAGTATTTATACTTGTGAAGTGACCACCGCACCAAAGGTGCGCGGTGATTGGAATATCGTAATTTGATGTAAATAAAGTTGACAGATGGAACAATAACACTCGTATTTTAAATTTCAATGACCAATAACACCTACTTAAAATTTTTTTTATTTATAATTTGATAATTACAATGGGAAGTAAGGATTTGAACCTTATACATGTCCGTTGAAAAGATCAAGAATTATCAATTGAATTACAAGGTTATTAGTGTTCACTTGAAATTTTAAAAACCAAAAGCATTCAATAAGTAGACTTTAGAGAATTTCAACGAAAAATAAATAAATAAACTTCAGAGACCGACAATATATATCCCCATTTTTATTTAATTTACAAATTACAATAAGTTGGGGTGCTTTCAAGTAGAAGATTTGAATTCAATAGATGAAACCAGGCCTATTTCCTTCTATCTAGCTAAACTAACCACACAATATGCCTATAGAAAAACTCCTTGGCTAACGGAATGCATTGACATTAATTAAGTTTTCTTGAATTTTTTTTTTTTTTTCCCTCCTAGAGGGTACTCTAGCCTAATCTAAGTTTTCTTGATTATTAAACCTAGTCCACCTACACTTTTAAGACAAACAACACTAAAATCAACTATGTTAGGCATTGATTAGCCGACCTACACTTAAACTACACTAATGGTTGATTTAAACCTTCCATTTTCAAAAAATTTGTATCTCAATTGGTTTTAAAAAGAGACATCCAAAGTTAAATCCCCCACTTCCAACTATCGAATCATCAACAAAAAATTATTATTATTATTATAAACCTTTTTAAAAGGTTTCATGTAAACTTTCTAATGAATTCTTTTAGAGTTGTTAGGAGCTCATGCAGTCATGTGTCAATTTAAATGAAATTTATTTCACACTATAAAGTTTAAGAAACTACATGAAACTCAAACTATAAGCTGGTTTAAAATTTATATATATTTGAAATGATTAAAATAAATTCTAATGAATTCTTTTAGAGTTGTTAGAAGCTCATGTAGTCACGTGATAGTCAATTTAAACGAAATTTATTTCACACTATAAAGTTTAAGAGACTACATGAAACTATAAGGTTTAAATTTATATATATCTGAAATTATTTTAAAATGTTAAAATGAAACTTATTCAAAATGATGAGGTTAAAATGAAAATTACCTAAGACTTACTTAATAAAAATAGTTGGAATGTACAGTGTGATATTATCATATTACAACCTTATATCATTTATAGGCATTTTTTACTTTCACAATTTCTTTTACGTCAACATTTTTTCTTTTACATTATTAGGGAAAAACTTAAAAAAAAAAATAAATATAAAAAAGAAGAAGAAGAAGAAGAATAGGGAAATAAAATGAGAGGAAATACTAGTTTATCCTAATTACAAACACAAGATAGTGATATCTGTTATCACCATTCTAATCAAACCAAATCTGATAATAAACAATTACATTTTTTTTTTTTTTTTTGGAGAGAGAGTTTCACCTATGGCTCACCATTCTAATCAAGCCAAATCTGATAATAAACAATTACAAATTAAAATTTTTATTTTTGAGAGAGTTTCAACCATTCATCAGACCAAGACACTAATCTGTTTTTGGTGTAGGTGGAGATTAAACCTCAGATCTCTTATTTAATTATCAAAAATTTTACCAGTTAAGCTAACTGGAACCCACAATTACAAATTAAAATTTAGTTAGTATAAATGGATGGCATGACCCAATATTATGGCCATCAACCTATTCAAAATCAATCTTCTTTATCACATAATTTAATTTAGAATATAAAAGTACAAAGTATTCTTCTGGTAACAAACCATCAAGTATCATAGGACGAATTTTTCCATTACATCACTTCGTAACAATCTAAATTTCCTTTTTCTATAAACACAATGTCTACTTTTTGTTGGTTGCTATTACTATTACGTCAATACACTCAAAACCCTTTTCTCTTAAACTCTCAGACCCCTCGTGCATAAGGAAATGCCAATTAAGCTATAAGGCTCTTGATTATATATAATTATTCTTTATGAGTAATGCCACAGGCACAAATTAACTATTTTACAATATTTTTACAAAATATTAATGTGGCCAACCTTTTATTGGTTTTCATCTAGGCCCACTATTAATATCATTTTTTCATTTACCAATAATCATTCACCAGTTACCATATTAGCAGTTTGTAAATTTTTTTTGTAAAATAGTTTGTTTCTCTAGCATTATTCTTTATTTAAATGTTATAGTTTCTAATAATTTCATTTAAGCCATAAAGTTTTAAATAGACTTATTTAAATCTTATAGTTTCATTTAAACCTTATAATAAATTTAAATTTAATTGGTTGTCACGGGAGCTTCTAACAGTGTTAAAGGAATTTGTGACAGAATATTTAAATGAAACATTTTTGTAAACTTTGAGGTTTAACTAAAAAAAAAATTTAAATTAAATGAAATATATCAAAAACTCTAAAGTTTAATAAGAAATTTACACAAAAATATTTGAGGTCATAATAACGTCTAGAAAACAGAGGGTAATTTAATTTTACTCATGATAGTACGAACCACCCTTACTAATGTTACACAAGAATAACCTCAATCTGAGGATAAAGCAATTCGTCAACTAAAATTAATTGAAAGAATATATTAATTCAGGAAAAAAGAAAAGTAAACCACTTAATCTGATAATTGATTTTATAAGTTATAAATCAATGCTAAGAATTAAGTACCTATACTTTATGGTCCGTTTGGATTGATTGGGAGGGAAGGGGAATAGAGTAAATTTAGCACAAAAGTAGCTTATTTTTAACCAACTCTACTCTACTCCCCTCTACTTCCCCTCCTTCCCTCCTCCATCCAAACAGGCCATAAGAGTACTCAAGTAGTGGGCTAATCAGCCTGGGGTGTTAGGTGTGACATATATCTAAAGTTTACATGTTCAAGCCACAATACTATTGGTCTGTGAGAGGGGGGGTTGGGGCGTCTCGTAAACAGGAAGTGAAATAATCTAGCCAAAAGGTTAGGACATCACTTCCTTATACCCAAAAAAAAAAAAATTTTAAATACTAATTTATAAATTATAAATTAATGGTAAGAATTAAGTATGTATACCCCTCAAGGGTATTCGGGTGGTGGAATGTTGGAACATCACTTCTTTATACCCAAAAAAAATTATAAATTATAAATCAATGGTAAGAATTAAGTATGTAGAGGTATTTGAATGGTGAGCTCATTGACTTGGGGTGTAACAAGAACATGAAGGTTGTAGATTCAATCTACTACATTATCAATCTATAGGATTTCTGAAATATTTGATGGATAATAAGTTAAATAATCTGGCCTAGAAGTTGAGACACTACTGATACCAAAAAATACAACTTATACCAACAAAAAAAAAAAAAAGCGGATATGGTATCTCCAAAAGAAAAATGGAATAGTGGAATGACACACACAAGTGCACATGTGCGTGTTTAGACTAGCTTTTTGTTGAAAAGGCTTATTTGATTATTTGTTGAAAATTAATAAAAGTATATTTATGTGAGAATTTAAAAAATTATACATAAGCACATAAGCAAAAAAAAAAAAAAACTTTGCATTTCCTTCTAAAAAAAAAAGAATCACACCTCATGCATTCCTTTTTTTTCTTTTTTTCTTTTTTTTTTAATCATACCTCATGCATTCCATTTGATTAATTGATTTTAATTTTCTACTTTGCAAAACTTTAGAGAAATTACATTTTACCATTCTAAACTATACCCCAAATTACATTTTGCACTTTAAACTTTTCAAATACACATATTGCACTCTAAACTATGACTCTTATTACACTTTGCACCCCAACATTAAGTTTGCCATTAACTTGGATGAAAAAGTATGATATCACGTGAAAATATACAATTGCTCCTCTTCTCAATCCCTTAAAAACAAATGATAAATTACACTTTACTACCCTAAATTGTACTCTCAATTACACTTTCCACTCTAAACTCTAGATTTTTCTCCAAGTTAACAGCAAACTCGACATCAGATTGTAAAGTGTAACAATGGTCATAGTTTATGGTACAAAATGTGCATTAAAAATTTTAGAATGTAAAATGTAATTTAGGGTATAGTTTAGGATATTACAGTGTAAATTTCCCTAAAACTTTATACCATAAAACTTCTCTTATCTTTGAAATTAAATTTTTTATTTTTAATAAATTATCAATGAGATTTGACCTCTAAATTCATTAATAAAAAATATGTCAATTAATTGAATTACAAAGCTTGTAGTGACATTATTATTTATTAATTTATATACACAATTAACGTTTTGACTTAGTAGTACTCCTAAACACTAGACAGGAGGCTACAAATTAAAGATAAATGTTATATTCATAATATTTTCGCAACATTTTCACAATAAATTTTAAATGATACGTTATTATTAGTTTTTATAGATAGGCAAAAAAGTAATTTTAAGTTGTGAATTCAAATTAAAATGATATCTATAATTTCTATAAAAGAATTATTACACTAAACAATAATTAAAATGATAAAATAATCTTAAATATGCCTAATTATCTTTCTCTCTCCTCCTATTTTGGCATCCTTTACCCTTTACCTTTACCTTTACCTTTACTGCACAATTCAACAACTACTGTACTCTGTATACAGGACCACCCACCCAGCCATCAATCTCTGAACCCCAATTGCCAAAAACTCAAACACACCCATCTCTCAATCTTTCTCTATCTCACCACTTTTCCAACCCCAAAAGTCTTTGCCAATTTGCAAAAGCCGAAACAAAAACTGACCCATCAAACCAAATCAAACAAAAAATGATTGGCCGCAGGGAAATGCATCGAAACACTTCACAGTCGGTTCGAAAAACCAGAATTGCAATTGCCATAGCCATTGGAGTCACTTTGGGTTGTGTCTTCGCCATTTTCTTCCCTCATGGTCTCTTCACCTCCTCAGCTCCTATTATCACTCGTACTATCTCCAAATCCAATGCCCAGGTTCCATTTCTCCAACCCCACTTTTTTTTTTATTATTAAAAAAATGTTTATTTATATTTGTTTAGTATTTTTAATTTTTTTTTTTTTTTTTTATAGTTTTGGGGTTTTGAGATGTTATTAGTATTTTGGTGATAAGATTAGTGACACAACTTTACTTGCTAAGATGACAAGGTGTGATTTGAACAATGTCGCTTTTACGTGAATGGACACGGGTTGTGTTCAGTGCAGTAATGCTTTGCACTGGACATGTTAGGATTTGGACACGTATCTAACTGAATTTATTGTTTACATTACTTTTATTATGAACCAATCATGACAGTCACGAAAAATAAAAAAAGGTGTGTTCTTGGACTTGTTGTTGGATTTTTAGTTGTGGGTGTGTTTTGGGATTCTGAATCTTAGTGGGGAAGTGAAGCCATTGCGTTGACTCATAGTTTATGTGGTTTGACTTTGAATTGGATATGGGTTTTGTATACAATGCCACAATGGTTACTTAAAAAAATAGTAAACAATTTCTACATGTTTTACCCTCACAAAGACCAAAAAATAAGAATCTGTGATAACGAGGAATGGATGATAGTTAAACATTCAAACTCAAACTCTTTAATTGATTGTAACAATTGATGATTTGAAGCTCTATGCTCATTTAATTTACAATCCTATTTTTGAACATTGTGGTCTGAGACTTTGACTTGAATTTGATCATATTGTTTGTATTTCATAGGCCGTGTGAGTGGTAATAGTTTCAAATATGGAATTTATATTCAATTCAATGTGAAGCGTCCTAAATCTCTTATTGTGTTTGATTGGTATACTGATAGAGACAATGTTGCCAATGAGCCCCAGCCCAAATGGCTCTTCCTCCTACCACAATCTCTCTCTCTCCCCTTCTGCGTGTCTATGTATATGCTTTTATTTAGTTTATACATGTGTAATAAAAAAATTACGCAATACATGTGTGTGAATTAAATGCTCCCAATCACCATTGTGGCTTTTGTGTGAAATTTTGAGATGAGGCAAAGGAAGATGATTCATTCATATAGTGTATGCTGCACATCTGATGACTTTTTTGCAATTTAATCATCTAATGGCAATGCATACAGTCTTAGTGGAGTTTCCATAGTGTTGAATTGGTTATTTCGTTAGGCACAAATATAAGATTCATGTTTTTTTTTCCCTCTCGTTTCATCAGGTTAATTCAGCTTCATGTGAATCATCTGAACGGATAAACATGTTGAAATCAGAGTTTGTGGAAGCATCTGAGAAAAATTCCGAGCTGAGAAAAGAAATTAAGGAGCTAACTGAAAAGCTTAGATTGGCTGATCAAAGGAAAGATAATGCACAGAAGCAGGTGCTTGTGTTGGGTAAACAGCAGAAGGCTGGACCTTTTGGTACCGTCAAGGGCTTAAGAACCAGCCCTGCTATCATCCCTGATGAATCTGTCAATCCAAGATTGGCAAAGATATTAGAGAAAGTTGCTGTCCAGAGAGAGCTTATAGTTGCTCTTGCAAACTCAAATGTGAAGGACATGTTGGAAGTCTGGTTCACTAACATCAAGAGAGTGAGTATACCCAATTATTTGGTTGTTGCTTTGGATGAAGAGATTGCCAAATTCTGTGAATCAAAGGATGTTCCGGTGTATAAGAGAGATCCAGATGAAGGTATTGATTCAGTTGCAAGGACAGGAGGGAACCATGCTGTCTCAGGGTTGAAATTTCGTATTCTAAGAGAGTTTTTGCAACTGGGGTATAGTGTTCTTCTATCAGATGTTGATATTGTGTATTTGCAGAATCCTTTTCATTATCTTTATCGAGATTCAGATGTGGAGTCCATGACTGATGGTCATAATAACATGACAGCTTATGGGTATAATGATGTCTTTGATGAACCTGCAATGGGTTGGGCTCGATATGCTCATACAATGCGTATATGGGTCTATAACTCTGGTTTCTTCTACATTAGACCAACAATTCCTTCAATTGAGCTTCTGGATCGTGTGGCGAGTCGGCTTTCTCAGGAGCCACACTCTTGGGACCAGGCAGTTTTCAATGAGGAGCTCTTTTTCCCTTCATATCCTGGGTATGATGGGCTTCATGCTGCAAGAAGGACTATGGATTTCTATCTGTTTATGAACAGCAAGGTGCTCTTCAAAACTGTGAGGAAAGATGCCAACCTGAGCAAGCTCAAACCAGTAATTATTCACGTAAATTACCACCCAGATAAATTTCCCCGAATGAAAGCAGTTGTGGAATTTTATGTTAAAGGGAACAAGGATGCACTCAAACCCTTCCCTGATGGTTCAAATTGATAATATGTTTCTGCTTATCGGTAATACCTTTAGCATGAAAGTGCTTGCTGAGTTAGAGTATGTCTGAAACGGAGAGATATGGGGGGAGAGGAGAAGGGAAGTTAACTAGAATGTAAGTGTTTCAAAGCACACATGCAGGCTAAAATTAAGTGAGATTTCATCTTATTGGAGCAATGTGAGTTATGCCCTTTCTTGGCCCCAATTACAACAGCCTGTTCAAACGCATGCAAATTTTAGTACGCTTCACATTACCAATCCTGCTTTTTACTCAATTGTTATTACAAGATATACTGCAGTGAGCTTCCCTTTTCTTCTGCATGAAATTTCTTTGTTGTGGTATTTGATGAATGAATGTAGCAGTTTGATTCGTGACAGTCATCAATCTAGTGTGATTTAGCTTTGCAGAAGACATAAAAGTAACAGGTAAACATGTTAATCTTAATCCCCGGAAATGAAAAAAGTATATATCATTAGATCATGAACATTCACTTTAAATTCATTCAGCTTCCTCGTCCACATTTTGCACATGTGCAATATGGACCCTCCAATGTCAATGCAATTCATACGTTTGTATTAACCATCAAGCAGGACCTTTATACCTGATTCTTTCACTGTTTTGAAAGGACCCCTAATGGCTTATGGTTCTATGATCCATGTTGCAACACATGGAAAGCTGATGTTGCCACGTAGAAGTTACCCGAAGATGTAGCTTTTTCCTTGATGAGAGAGAGAGAGGATATCTAATGCTTTAGTCACTGTTGAAGCTGCCTCAAATTGAAGAAGTAACCTCCCAGAGAAATTAACTCTAAAATGGAAAGGGTACTAATAGCTAGAGATTATTAGTTATTAGCAGCTTAAAATTTTGAAGTTAAAAACTCATGGCTCAAGAACAAAATTTTGCTAAGAATAAAAGAGAATTAACATCTAATTCCAACAGATCATTGGTAGCTTAAGATTTTGAAGTTAAAAGACTCATGGCTCAAGAACAAAATTTTATTATAAAATAAAATAGAGAAGAAGAAGAAGAATTCATCATTCATATGAAAATGGGTGTTGTACATTTTAATTTTATCAATGATTTGGGTGAGGAAAAATAAGTGATATGGATGCGAGCATTGGTTGAGATGATTGAAGTAATCAAAGTGGAAGAACATAAAAAAAATTCTCAATAGTATGGCATGACTGATGCTGATAAAAGTGGAGTTCATGATAAAAAAGTAGTAAAAAATTTTGGATCTCTAGCACTCTTGAAGTAAATTATGCGAGCATCCACTTGCTCCTTTTTTTTTTTTTTTTTTTTTTTTTTTTTTTTTTTTTCTCGCAATTCATGGGAGCCTCCATTTGTTAATATTCTGCAATTAAGAATCATGGAAAACATATTTGTGCGATTTTTTTTTTTGGGGAGGGGGGGGGGGGTGTGCGGGTTATGTGAAATTTTCTCAGATTTGAAGATGATTGACAGTCTACCTCCGAATCTGAATTCTCTCATATAAAGCAACCTGTATAGGTGTAATTTCTTATGTCACAATAAAATTCACAGGGAAATTATTGTGTACTCTCGGAGTACTATAAATGCGTACTCCCTCCTCTTACATGATGGTGAGTCTCACTAATTAAATTCATGGTAGGACCCACCATTCATGTGAGAGGAGGGACAACGCATTTATGGTACTCCGGGAGTACCTGATAATTTTCCAAATTCACAATAGTTATTTCTTTTCTTATTAAATGATATATTAAACCCTGTGAGGTTAAATCTACCAACCTTCCCTTCATGTATCATTGCTACAAACCAAAACTTCAGGAATGAGATTTTTTTTTTTTTTTGGATAATTAAGGAATGGGAATTCATTGCTGAAAAGAAGGTAGCTGCAAGTACAAAAAGAATTTGATCTCAAAATCTATTCCTAAAAACTACCAGAGAAAATCTTAATACACCAATGGTTGAATGTTGCTACAATAGGTATAATCAAACTAAGAAAGCACCTTACAAAAACAACAAATATTAACACTATTAAAGTGGAACCATGCACAAAAGAATAAAAGCCTAAAATTAGCACTCTACCAAATGTTGAAATCATTTGAGTACGTAAAATCTGAAACCCACATGAATGTTTTGATGCCTCTTTTTTCTAAAATATGAATCTGAAAAAATCATAAAGAATCGACATGAACTTCACAGACCTTATAATTTCAGTCAAAGCCACATTCTAGTTTCAAACTACAATTTCATGTAATTCTAATCGTATGAAGAGGTGAGTCGTCTCCACTAGGAATTCTTTCTTCATTGTCATTGCTTTCACTACAACCGGAGTTAGGGTTCCTAGCAATTAGGTCTGAAATTGCATCTGGTCCATACATCTTGGTTAACTCATCCTGCTCCATCAGCAAATCAATTTCATTAAATAGCAGTCTCTTCATAAAAACATTAATAGTTTAGGGGGAGGAGGAGAGAGAAGGGGGGGGGGGGGGGGAGAGGGGGCTTGGTGGTGGATGAAAACACTGAATTTTGAAAACCACCGTATAGGCACTCTTTAATCTTTATCATGGGTGGCTTGTGAGTAGGAGTTTGGACTTGACAATAAATAGATTCCGCATAACAGATACTATAAGCTTTAGACTTTAGAGTGGTTCTAACAATAAACAACCTTACATTTTGAAAAGATCAGAGTGGGGAAGGCAGGAAGCACACGTTATGTGAAATTTGAGAACATGATATTTATTATAGGTTAAGCTAAGAAACTGCAACAATAGGTTAAGCTAAGAAACTGCAACAATCATCAGTATAGGATAAATCAATAAAGAAGAAGGATTTGGATGGCAAACCATTAAGGAATTGTTTTCTTCATCAACTTCTCCACATTCCTCGGAAAGCCTAACTAGCTCCTCCTTCAGCATGGAAGTCTCGGTTTTTAGCATCTCTGCCAATGCTTGTAGTTTTTCGCATTCCTGCTGTGATAATAAGAAACCCAAAAGCAAAATATCTTAAAAACAAAACTAATAATCAAGTCAAGTAAGGGAACGTTCTAAAAAATTGACGGACTTCAAGTTTGACCCCAAATTTTATGGGGGTAAAAAAAGAAAAGAAAAAGAAACGATTGCCAACCTTGGGAGTAAACCCTCCTCTCTCTTTTTTTATTTTTTCTTTTTTTCTTCCCTTCAAAATAAATGCAATTGGAATGAAACTAGCGACCCAATAGGGCAGGAACCTGCCAACCACCCAGAAAAATTTCTCCCATCTGCTCTATAAGATGCAATACAAGATTCCTTCCAGAATGCCTGGTTTTCTATCAAAAGTAATGCTGCTCAATCTAAATTCAAAATTTTACACAAACTAATGCCTTTATACAAAACCAAATCTGAGGGAGTTTGGAAGTTTTTGTTGGATAATCTTTTCGACATATTATCAGTAACCAACTAACCATTCATAGTCATACTCTATGGCTTTGCCAGACATAATGAGCCTCTATCATCAGCCCCCCTTCCTCTCTCTCTCTCTCTCTCTCTCTCTCTCGGTTCCTCTAGTGCCATAATCATCAACTTATTAATTTTTATTTTTTACAAAGTTTTAGCAAAAGGAAGGGGGATGCTTTGAGGAAGCAGTTTTTAGTAGAAAATCAAAGCAAACAGATATTAGAGGAATAATAGAGCAAATTTAAGAGGCATAACCATGGTAAATGAAAATGTCCCCCCAACATTTTGTTTAAATCCACTTTTTGCTAAGAGTATCCACCTCTAAATTAACTTAAACTAGAGCATCAATCAATGTCAGAAAATTTTGACATCCCAACAAATATTCTAAGCCTGGATTTTCTGAAATTCATAATTTATAATCCACATATCATGAGGTTTAATAGTTAACCAAACCTAGAATGCAATAGAGATGGACCAGGATTTAAAATATAAAAAATAAAAAAGAAGAAGATTGAAAATGCTAATAAAAAGGCAAAGGAAAACTCTGGAAAACATAGTAACTGAATATGGTGATCCTTTTCATGTATTTTCAAATAGAAAAAGTTTATCTCCAAACTGGTTTGGAGGAAAATTCCTCCAACCCACTACATGACCTATTGAATGGGTTATGTGACTTATTTAAATAATACACGTGGATTGTATTATGAGTCATCTCATAATGGGTTGGAGGAGTTTGGAAGAAAATTTTTTCCTTTTCGAATTTAACCATTAACTCCACATAAGGTACCTAAACCTATAAAAGTTGAAGGAGCATCTGATATAGTTGCCTATAGGACCTTAAGAAACCATAGAGAGGATTCCTTGCCACATCTGCAAGTATATATTTGAAGTGTATAGACTGGATACCAGAACTCAACCTTCAAAACAAGGCAAGATCTGATGACTGAAAATAACTGGTACCTTTATTGACAGAATACTAAAAATGTTACCCAGAAAAGAAAGGTCAAACAAAAGGAAGGACAAAAATAAGTACCTGTCGACGTATTCTTGACCTCCTAGCTGACTCCCTATTAGACTGCTTTCTCCTCTCATTTCTCAGGTCAATCCCTTCCTGTCAAAGCAAGAGATAAAGATCATCAAAAGTAAGAACAAGTAATCCTGACCTCTTAGACCATGGATCACTTTTACAGTTGTAATTGTGCCTAAGTAACATGGGTTCAGGAGAGGAGGTAAAGGAAAAAAAAAAAAAAAAAAAAAAAAGGCAGAGCGAGAGAGCAAGAGAAGCTAAGAAACAACTGTAAACTATAAATTTTAACCCCCAGAAGATTACATTAAACAAGGAAAATATAATCCATAAAAACAATTCAAATAATATGGACATCAAAATAACAGACAGCTTCAACTCTTTCCATTCCTAAATCCATTTTTCCAAGCATAAATTGTCACACAAGCATTATTGCTGAAGCATAGCAGTCATGTACCCAATGTATTTGGCCTCACCTTCATAAGAAAAGGTTGAGCACTGGATGCACTGAGGCTCATTCCCAAATTCAGATCAGTTTCAGCCACGTTTGCTACTGAATCATGCAATGCCAGATCTGTATTTGCACCACAATCCTGGACACTAGCTTTGTTCCGTGCAACCACTCCTGTTCAAGTATTATAGGTAATCAAACTAATGGACTTTCATAATGAAAGCAAAACCCATGAACTTCAAAAATTACCATCTGCCTGCAACTGGTTAAATCTTTGCCTTTTACTTTTAGAAAACTCCTGGAAAAAATGAAAAGTCAGTGCATATTAGTGCTAGGAAAAACCAACCTAATAGACCTTTAGATTTTTTGAGAATTTACTCAACATAAAATTAATTGGAGCAACATACCTGATTCATGACATCACTGTCATCTGATGAGCCCTCACTTCCACTTACATCACTGTTTAAAGGAAATTTTGCAGTTATAGTTTAGCAAAGCACATTTAAGATATTCAGCTAGAGTAAAATATTAGAAATAAAAATCTAGAGTTTAGCATACAACCCCCCACTCCCCAAAAAAAAAGAAAAAGAAAACCCACACCCAGCTAAGAAGGAAAAGAATGGTAGTACTACTAACATAATAAAACTTATTGGGGAAGAAAAATTCCTATAGAAATTAAGAATACCTTCGTGAAGGACCACCGCCATCATTTCTGGTACTTGAAGCCGCCTTCTCACTTTCTCTTGATCCATTACCTACCAAAATCAAATTCTCTGAGCTTCTCTTGTGTTTGCTCATTGAATCCAAGTCCTTTCCCTTGAGAATCCTTTCCTCTTTTTCTGGAATGGCCAATCCCACACCCTGACCATATATAAGTAGTTATATATAAGATATACATGAAAACTGTGAGTCTTAGTGGAAGACAAGTAGATTGCACCTATAAGTTACAAACCACTAATACCCAAAAGAAACTCTCATAACCTTTATTTTATTGATGGAAATTGATGAAATAAAGAAATTTAGCCACTAACTTATCAAAAAATATATATAGCTACTAGATTTAATATGTAGAGAAAAGTACAGCACACAAAAGTAAGATGGCAAGATATGTGTTTGGGATTACCATAACTGTGTTATGATTTGCATAGACCTCCTTGTTATATGGAGCATGGTATTGAAGTCCAGGTCCATATTGCGACATACATTGCTGATAAGCCACCTAAGAGCAAATAAGTCAGTTTTCCCCATGTTATAATCCAAGGTAGTCAACTCTCTGCTTAACCTCTCACATATGAAGATTAATCACCTGATTTCCCCACATATAGGGATTAAACATCAAAGAGGCAGCGGAACTTGACGTGACAAAGGGAGGTGCGGTAGCCCCAGAACCATAATATGCCTATTCAAGAGTCAAGATGCAAGAGTAAGTCGACACTCAATCTGGTTCTTCATTATCAAATCCACAGATCCATATCACCCATAGCCCACCTCCCCACCCCCCAAAACACAAACACACACACACACACAAACACACGCACAGATAAATATATGTAATTTATGTTTTATTTGTCTTGAACCTGCACAAAAGTTGGCCCATCTGGTTGTGAAGGTGTCTTTGGTGTTTCCTGTAACATTAGTAAAGATTTAGTGAAAATGACGAGAAATGTGTGTGACGGAAAAAAATTTTGGGGGGAGGAGAGAGAGAGAGATTGCTTGAGAACCTGAGTTGAAAACAATGGTACAAACCATTTAGGAGGCATGTTGACTTCCCCAATACCCATTTGTTTGGAAGGCTTGGCCATCTCACTGGCTTCACCCATTCTGACAAGGTTCAATATGAGCTCAATGACCCACCTTAATCCAATAACTGGCTGGAAGAAATTAAACCAATAAAAAGAAAAAAGAAAAAAATTAACTTTACATGTTCACTCTAGAAACACACATTCATCACAATTAGAATTCACATTAAACTAAAGAGAAAGGCTAGATTACTTTTCAACGAAAGTGTGATACCCCAAATGGGTTAGATATTGGATTAGATTTTATAAGTTTTGAGTTCCACATAGGGTGTTTACTAGGACAATCTAGGGTATATAAGTGATTACGATAAGCTCTAATTGTAATTTGACAAATCTATTTAGGGTATAGCGCAAATATGGCTAGTGCTTATTCAAGTTGTGACAGAAGCAGGTTACTAAAAGTTCAAAGGCTTCTATTTTTACTATGAATATTAGCACACCAAGCTCTTTCACTTTTAACAAGGATGAACAATGTTAAAATTTTAACTTTATAGAGGACTCAACTCTGAAACCCCAAATTATTTCATAAGTGATATCATAGTCAGATGCTTATAACTTTATTTGAGTGCATCAAGTCATTTTACAAAGACCTCCATTTTTCCGTTATATGCTTGATACCTATATAACTCAAAAGGATGAACTAAAATCACACAAAATATATTTTTTTTTCAAGTTTTATGTGGTAATATAGGACTTTTACACGATTAAACATGTACAAAAATGTATTGTACATGTTTTTCAATATTCAAAATTACTAAAGGATCTAAAACAGAGTCTATATCTCCACATTTAACACCCTTTCAGAGTAAACTGCAGGATAACTTGAAAATTTTGCTCAAAGTGCCAGAAACCAGATGATCTTAACAATAAAAAATAAAAATCCTGCTCAAATAAACATCACTGTGAGATATAAGAAACATGGATGCCACACTAAATTAACAGAGATTATGAACTTCCCAAAAAAAACCCACTTAAAATAAATAAAATTAAAAAGAAACCAATGAAAAAAAAGCCCAATAAGAATCACCACACCAACAAAACTTTTTCAGAACTAACATCTAGAGCAAACTCAAAATAATTAACCTATAGACTATAGACTATAGTGAGTCACACCAACTCTCCCCCGAAAACAAGCTCATAGATTTTGAAACTTTGACAAGAACGGCCAAAACAAGGTTATCAATTTATCATGCATATCAAACTCCATAAAAGGACATTCTATAACACCCCAAAAACAAAAATAACAAAAACAAAAAACAAGGAAACCCAGTTCACTACCTGAGCACATAAGAGGATATAAATTGAATATAAGCAAAGAAAAGTAATTCTTGAAAATCAAACAGAGTTTTACTCCAACCCTTATGAAAAGCAAAGCATAGTTAGAGAGAGAGAGAGAGAGAGAGACCTGTGGTTGTGGCGCGAAAGGGAAATCCTGGTAAGAACAGTATAAGCAGTGTGTTCGGTTGCTGTGTAAACAAAGTATATATATAATATACGGTACAGTGACTACAGTCGTACGGGTCTTTTCTACTAAAGTTTCTCAATGGTTAGGATCCTTTCCACTAAATTATCTACGGTCCAAAATATATTATCTCAACCGACTTTTATCTAAAGAAAATAAATAAATAAATATATATATTTTCCTTTTCTTTTCGATTTTTTTTTTTTTTGCTAATTTTCACAATTTATTTGATTGGTAATTTGAAATCCAATAAAAATAGTGCCTAGATTTATGTAGTGTTACACAAATCATAATTTATTACCTGATAAATTAATAATTTTTTTTTTTAAATCCAGAATTGCTCTTATATGTTTTCACCTTAAATTCAAGTTTGGGGAGAATATAATTTGAGACTTAAGTGATAAATTAAGTAAATTTTTTTCTGATATTTAAATATTAAATAAATAATATTTATTTCAAATTTAATATTGTTAATTTATTTTTATAAAAGGTATAGATATATATTATGAATTTTGTTAACAATATTTTTCCAAATTTTAGAGATATATGCACAATTAATACTAATTAAGTTTTTATATTTAGGTTTTGCTTTTGTCTCTTTTTTAATTGAAGAATTAGGAATATGTCTTGATTTTAAATGAGTAAGATTGCTCTTTTGAACTTAATGTCCGTATGTCCTTTGTCATCTTTACAATGAAATTCATGATAATTTTATTTTCAAAATAAAGTATTTAATTAGCTATCAAATGTGAATACCATACATTCTAAATGGAATCAATGTGGTTCTCAAATACAGGAATTATAAAAAATTTAAACATATGCAACAACAAAAAATTGTTAAATTCCAATAAGAAAGGTTTAGAGTTTACATTCTTAATAATTTTATTTTCTATATAAATTATTAAATTAGCTATCAAATGTGAATAAAATACATTCTAAATGGAATCAATGTGGTTCTCAAATTCATGAATTATCAAAAGATTTAAACATATGCAACAAAAAAAAAAAAAATGTTAAACTCCAATGAGAAAGGTTTAGAGTTTACAAAAACAAGAGGGGATCTCTTAAAAGAATTATAATAAAATAAATAAAATAAAAAACAAATTTCCCTAAGATGATTTAGTCTTATAATGAATTAGTCCATAAAACTTTCAATTTATAGTTTTGACCTCTTAATTTGGATCAAAATGAAATCATTGGGCTTCCATCCAAATTAAAAGATTTTATATTTTGTGGAATAAATTTCTTTTGAATTTTCCATTTGGGTAAATTATAATTCAGCCCCTTTCAGTTTGACTAGCTATATTGAAATTTAGTCCCACAATTGTTTTAGTTATTACATTTTGACCTCTAAAAGGTTGGATCAAAATGAAATCAATAAGAAATCGCATATTCCACGTATGTGAAAAAAAATTTCATTAAGGAACAAAACCCTATCGATTACATTTAGCCCAAATTGTTGGCATTTCAAATGTAGTCATTAAAAGTTGTAGATTAAATTATGATCAGACCAAACTACATGGAGATAAAATTGTAATTTTTCAAAATAAAAACATAATAATAGTTCTGCTACTACTTCTCAACTCCATGAATCCTACATAAGAAAAAAAAAAAACCAATTAAGTAAAATACCGCAACACTCCTCAGACCCCAGCTATTTTCTATAATACTGGGCCAACCCACAAATTCATTTGTTGGAGGCCAATGGGCTAACTTCAAGATTTTGGTTGAGAAACTTTCATTTTTGGGGCCCCAACATTAAACCCTCCCAGGCAACATTGAAAGTGGCTTCGGCCATGTCATGTGTATTATTGAATGATCAAACCACATGAAAATTTGTGGGTTCCAACTTCCAATTTGCTCAACTGATAAACTTTTTTATTGTCAAGCAAAAGATTTAGAGTTCAAATTCATCTACATTAAAAACTAATTGATGTTTTGTCCTAATTATAAAAATAGCAATTATTATGAAACAGACACGTTTAAACTTAGTTTTGAACCAACCCCATGTAATTAAGACATTTAGGAAAGTGAAAGACTTGTGATATATCAGATTGATTTATTTAAGCGAGAAGGACAGCTATCTAGTTAACAAAGCTTTGCACTGTTTTTGGTTGTGGGTTTATCCTAATATGGTTTCAAGAACTATAACACTCACTAAAAATCTAGAATTGATCGTAGCAAGTCTTAATTTGTGAAGCTAGACAAGGAACTTGACATTATCAACCAAATATTTTGTCAAACAGTTTTTTTTTTTTTTTTTTACATTTTTTTTAAAGATAAATTTAACATTTTATTTAACACTGTGTTTGGTTGGGGTGAATTTAGGGAGATGGAAAACATAGGGAGGAAAATAGGACGGAAAACAGTGTTTTCCACTGTTTATGCACAACTTTTTAAAACCTCATTTTTACTATGTACAACTATATTTTAATAAACTTTCAGCAAATAAACAAAGTGTTCATCCAAAAGCACACTAAATAGACATCAATAATAAAGAGCCAGCACTAGACCATCCTTTGCTCAAGAATTACAAAGTCCAAGTGAATTCTATTCTATTTTCCACATAAATCAAATTTATTAATGAACCAAGTTCATACTCATACACGAGTCACATTTTGGCAGATGCAACCACATTCATTTCTAGCTGTGATGAAGACATCATTGACTACAGCTAGACCTTTAGATGTAACTTATAAGGCCAAGGTTGGAAGCCTGACCCTATGAACATTCCCTATACAAAGAAGTATAAAGTATGACCTAATGAAGGTTAGAAATCCTTCATACGAAAATTTCCATAATATTGGCCATGTCAACTCTGTACCTCCTGGCAATCTTGTGACTGTTAAATCTACCATGAATGTGCACAAATGTTTTCCTAAACATCTGAAATGTCTTTAATTATTGCTTTGTGAATGAAGAATTCCCATTCATCCAAAAGTGGTGTTTTTGGGAGGAGTTCCATGTACAATCTAAGCCTGGGGCAAGACCAAACTAGCTAACAATCCTCCTCAAAAAAATATTAAAAAAAAAAAAATGAAGCGTTAACATAATGAGAGGTAGTACATATAATCAGATGGAAAAACATGTCTAATCATTAATTAAACCAACCTTATAATAAAAAACCAATTAATTATGCTTGACAAACACACCTTCTTCTCACATAAGGGTAGGTTTTTTGTATGAAACGTTCAACATATTAAGTTCTTAATCCCGTACATTGCGGAGCTCACATGTCTAGGAGAGAAATAATACAACGTCATATGCATAAGATAATTATTGCAAAATAGGACGTAGAGGATTGGACGCACGTAAAACGCCGTCTTCAAGAAGGACAGTCTTCATTTGCTTCCTTCTTTGCCTAGAGGAATTCAAGCAAAGTACCAAACAAACGAGGACAGTGAGAGCCAAGAAAATCACAAAACCCTTGGTCTTGAATATGTCCAATGGTGGGCCGATATATTCCACTTCTTTTGTAGACATTATTAAGATTGGTGGAAGAATCATGAAAAGAAAAAAGAAAAGAAAAACACACCAACAGAAAGCAAAGTCTCCCCATTTCCAATTGCAACTCGTCTCCTCCATTTCAACATTGATACGGGTGCCCAACCTATTCTCTATATCATTTTTTCCCATTCTTTCTTTGTCTACTTCTTTGGTTTTTTTTTCCACCCCAGCTAATTCAATATATATAAAAATAAAATACCAAAGTTGTCTGTGTTCTTGTAATCTATAATTGTGCAAAAACATTGGTCCTAAAATTCTGAAAAATAACAAATTAGTTCGTATGTAGGGACGTGGCCTATGAAAATACCCCTATGGCATAACCAAAAGATGAACTGACACGGAAAAGCCATTACCCGATAACACATTTGTTACTAAGCATACATATAGAAGTCGCTATATCACAAGAGAAATATTATGCATACAATATTTTCATAATATTTTTACGAAAAATCCTAAGTTGTTACTGATTGTTTTATTTGGTAATCTGGAAATTTCATTAAAAGAAGCTAAAGGCTACCCGCAACAGCAGGAACAGCCCTGTTACAAAAAACACCCTCCTTGTCTGCACTAATTAAGTCTAGCAGGTCCACAGGAGGCTCCTGGTACACACATAGGCAACAATCATGTAGCGCCCCTTTCCTAGCTAAGAAATCAGCACAAAAATTAGCCTCACGATAGCAATGCCCAATCCGGACTTGGCCAAATTGGGATATCAGCTGTCTACAATCATCAACAATAGGCATAACAACCCGGTTAGAGTAAGAAGGATCTCCCATAATTTCAACAACGGCTTTGGCATCTATTTGAATATCAATAGCTTGAAGATGCATGTTATGACAGAAGTTGAGACCATCGCGGAGAGCCCAAAGCTCAGCTATAAAACTTGTGGTGACTCCGATGCATCTAGAGAAACCACCAAGCCACTCTCCACGATCATTCCGAATGATGCCACCGCAACCAGCTCTACCTGGATTCCCTAAGGCTGATCCGTCAATATTTAAACGAACCCAACCAGGTGAAGGCTTCTCCCATCTGATCCGAATCATCCTTCTGCTACCTGCAATTTTAGGATTCAAAACACAATGCAAAAACTCAAGCGCCTGGAACACAACCTCGCTGTGAACACCAGGCCAAAAGTTTTGGCCTCTAAACACAGCATTATTCCTTTCTTTCCACAACAACCAAATGACAAAAGGAAATAGAATTCTCCATGGGGGCTGATTGGGCACTCTACACTCATTAACTTTGCAATTCTTCTCAAACCAAATGTGGAGGTTATCCTCAAAAAACCTGCTGTTTGGCCGAACCCCCAAGCTGGTCCAAGTTGTTTTTGCCATCTCACAGTCCCTAAGCCTATGAATAATGGTCTCAACTTCCCTTAGACAAATGGGGCACCCATCCACCTCACTAAGGTGCCTTTTAACAAGGCAATCTCCCACACCAATGCTATTATGCAAGCATTGCCACATGAAAGATTTAATACGCGGTAAAGTATCCACCTTCCAAACCCAAAACCCCATGAACTCCTCTTCCTCCTCGCTGCATCTAGTGGCTAAAGAATAGGCTGATTTAAGCTCAAAATCCCCGTGCTTATCACCATTCCAAATCAACCTATCTTCCTCAATAGAAGCCCCCAAAGAATAAGGCATGGCATTAATTTCCATAATAATATCATTTGATTGTTACTAGAAACAAAATACCGCCTATAAACAGTTGTGAAAATGTTATGGACCTAACACTTCTCATGTTGAAAAATATTCAATACTTTTTCTTTTCTTTTTTTGATAAACAAAAAGTTTACTATTTTTTTTTATTTAGACTCAAAAATCTTACTATTAATAAAATAAAGAAATGGATGATTGATTTGATCCGTAAAAAAGAATATGTTGCACATTATGATTAATAGAGCATAAACTGAAACACTTAAAATGGGACAAGTGATTTTTATTTCTAAAGTGAAAGGCCAATGAATGCTAATAACTTTTTTTTTTTTTTTAAGAAATGACTGCTAATAACTTAGGTGGTATATAAAATAATAACTTGGCTTAAAACGCATAGCTCATTCAATAATTTTATTACTTCCATTTTCATTGATTTTACTATATAAACAAAAGAGTAATATTAGTGTAAGGGCAAGATTTGATTCCTTAGCCCAAAGGGTTAGAGGAATTAGGCCCAAAGAACCCAATACAATGAATTTATAGATAATGGGTTTAAAAACTATGCCCTAATGAATCATGCAGCAACTATATATAGTTGGCCTAAATGACAAGGAAGCAAAGATAAAATAGTTTAATTCAAAGAAAATCATCATTGGTACAATTCAAGGAGATCAGTTCTTGTATATATCCCTTGAATATGATTACAAACACCGTTCTTGTTGCTACAATATTTTTCTCTCCCCTTTCTCCTCAGGGTATTCTTTCTCTTTTATACTCTTTTCTTATTTCATCTCTACCCTCCACGTGTAGACCAAATTACTGGCGTTGATCCTAGTCCCATCAGCAGCTTCTTGAAGTCTATAGTTGAAAATTACTATTTAGGTATCACTTCCTCATTCCTTATTAATGCGGCCAGAGGGTTAGCTACAGAGCATTCAATGCGGTGGTAGCAGCTTTTTCTTAGATATTTCATAGTTCCCCTTTGTTCTATACCTTCATGATGTGTATCCTTATCAATAGAATCTCCTGAAACGTTGCCCTAGATGGCAAACCATACCTTCAGACCTCTACTTTGCTCAGCCAAGGAGGTAATCCTCCTCGGACCACCTTCTTGGACTCTTATGACCAAACCTCATCTCTTCATTCACTAATGCAAACTTTCATGAAAGCGTTTAACCGTCCTCGGACTACTAGGCGTCCTCGGACCAGGCCCCCAGCCCAATATATACTACTGGGCCTATCATCTCTACAATTAGTAATATTTTTATTTTAATATAAGAGATTAAATTCTATAAGGATGGGGTGTAAAACCTATGTTTTACACCATCCAATAAGTGATTGCCACATCAGCATTTTATTTAAAATTTATTAAAACTCAATACATCCTACCACACCTAATAATATCTCGATAGATTCCCAATTTGGTTGGATTTATATATGGGTATTAGAATTAATTGAGTGTGATTGTGTTTATTTTTAAATATGTGATAAGATGATGTGGCATGTTGGGATTAGAGGGGTAAAACATGAGTTTTACACCACGTCCTTATAGAATTTAATCTCTTAATATAAACCTTACAAATCGATGTGTAAACTTGGATATTTTATATATAAAATGCTTACCTTTTTTTGAGGAGAAATAAAAGCTAGTTACTATTAATAAAGAAAGAAATGAATCTTCGATTGGATACTTTTTTTTTTTTTTGAGAAGAATGTTCAATTGGATACATAATGCTAAATATTTGGTTCAAAAAAATAAAATAAAATAACCTTGCAAGACCACTTGTAGTATGTCGTGTGTCTAATATATATATATATATATATATAAATCTTTTTACATTTTTAACTTTGAGTGTTTTATAAGGAAAGAAAAAATAATATATTGCAAGTTATGATTAGTAGAGCATAAAGTAGAATACCTAAAATGAGACAAAATAATTTTTATTATTTGAGTTTTTTTTTTTTTTTTTTGGAGAAACATTTTTTTATTTCTAAAGTGAAAGGCTAGTGACTGCTGGAAACCTAGTAGGTATATAAAATAAGAACTTTTCTTAAAACACATAGCTCACTAGGTAATTTTTTTGCTTCCACTTTCATTGATTTTACTATATATTTTAAATTTTATAAGTTAATGTGTGAACTTTCAAACACAAAACAAAAAAGTGATTAAAATTTATATTTATTATATTATTATATATTACATTCATTATCATGTCAATTTGTAAACTCTGTACGTGCAAGTTAGATTTGAGCTTATATAGGGGAATAAAATAAATTATCTAACAGTACATCAACATGAAAAAGCTTGAAAAGATGCTAGTTTACATGACAGTCAAGAAAGAAGAAGAGAGTGATAGTAAGAACATAAAAGGACACAAGATGTACGTGGAAAACCCTAGAAAAGTGATGAAAAACCACGGTTTGAGCAAGAATGGAATGTTCTTGCTCTACTCAGATTGCATTATGTGTGATAAGAGGTCACTCTTGTACAATAAAGGTGTTCTTCCTTCCTATCTTTTCAACTTTCTACTCTCTTCTACAAATATCCCCTTGGGTTCTTGCCTAAAACTACAGTTGCATGTCCCTTTTATAATCTGAGGAATATGACTGAGTACCAAGACAGGTGCCAAGTCATCATTTCTCTATTTTGGACCTTTCCACAGCTATGATATTATCTGCTTACTAAATGATAGAAATTGCGCCAACATGGCACTGGGACCCGTGGGTAGGTGACCTTGCTACTGCTTGGGAAACAAGTCCTGGACATTGAGAGGGACATCAGGAGTACTATGATTGATACACGTGTCTCTGAGGTGGTCCAACATGCATTCAACCAATAAGGGGTGTCCTCATAGTTGCTGACCTTAGACAGTCACTATCTCCCTTTTTGTGAATGCTTGAGTACCATTTCAAGTGCATATCTTACTTCATTCCCAAGTCAGTCATGCCTTTGGCACGGACCAAGAATAAGATCCCTTAGCCAACGCTTCATCTTTCTTTGCTCACAGCCGTTCCACGTGTAAGGTCCAAATCCAACCGCACATGCATTCTCCCATACCTTAGTGGTGTTATGTACACTCTTTGTAATAAAATTGATGAGTTTTAGAAACTTGCTTAACTTAAAGTCCCACCAAACAGTAAAAAATGATTCAAGTCATAGCACAAAGTACACCAACTGAAAATGAAAGCATAGTTTCCATATCTATGGACCTTCCACTCTTCTATTCTAAGCAATATTTGGCCACTAAGAGTCTCATAACTCAATTGATACTTTTTGGTATTCCAATGGATCGAGAAGTCTAGGGTTCAAACTTCAAATCCCTCCTCCCCAATGATTGCATAATTATTTTTAAAAAAATGGTCATTGGCCAACTTATCTCTTTTTATACTTTTCCCACGATAAAAACCGCTGTTGCCTTAGTCGAATTTACAATTTTGGAAATTGCATCTGACTATGTGAAATTAGTATGCTCTTAACAGTGATCTAAAATTATCTCAGAAATAAGTTGGTTAGGCCCTTTGACTTATTTACCAAAATCAAAACTGGAATATGACAAAAAAAAAATAACAAAACATGTGTGGAAACTTGTTTACAAGTGTTGTTGTGTTGTGTATGTTAAATCCTAGATTAAGACGCTTACAGCTTACTAATAATAAAAGAAAACATATTTCTTAGAAAAGAATCATACAAATTTTCATGACTCAAAAAATAGTACCAGTATTTCATAGAGGAATAGAAAATTTTAAATGAGAGCCATCCTCTTTGGAAAATATAAAAGAACTTTATATCATGAGAGGTAGTACATATAGTCAGATAAAAGAAATGTCTTATTCTTATTATCATTTATCAATTCAAATTCCTCCAAATAAAAAACCAATTTTATGCTAAAAGTTTCCAATTAATTAAACTTAACAAGCACATCACCTTCTCACATAAGAATAGGTTTTTTTTGCATGAAACCACAAATGTGACCCACATGCATCATCACTCTTACGGCGTATTAACCCTATACTGTGTGGAGCTCACATATATACAAAAGAAACAATACATATCATATATCATATGTATAAGATAATTATTGTGCTAAAGGAGGACAACCGGATGCACGTACAACACCCTCTTTGAGAAGGACATCCTTCATTTTCTTCTTTTTTTGCCTAGAGATAATCTAGCAAATTACCAAACCAAGGAGGTCAACAAGAATGAATGACACCACAAAACTCATTTTAAAGTGTTGGATTTGCCTGGAAATGGATGAATGCCCTTTGGGGAATTTTCCTCAAAATGAAAGTCTCTTGGGTGATCTTTCACTTCCCCATTCTCTGCTTTTTTAGACCTTATCAAAATTAATGGCAAAATCAAGATAAAAATGAATATGAAAAGAAAACCACAGAAAGCAGAGTCTCTCCAATTCCACTCGCACTGTCTCCTCCTCCATTCCAGCATTCATAGTGGTACTGGTGCCCAACTTGTTCTCTATATCAGCCATTTTTTTTCCTTTTCTTTTTTTGCTCTACTTTGGTTTTGTTTATCACCCAGGCTAATTCAATAAATCTGTGTTCTTGTAATCTATATATATGTGTAAAGAGTGGTCTTAAAATACTGAGAAATAAGTTGTTATGTTGGGACGTGGCCTAAGACAATACCCCTATGACATAACCAAAAGATAAACTGACTCGGAAAAGCCATTGCCTGATACGGCATTTGTTAACAAGCATGTGGATGGAAGCTGCCGTATCAGAAAGCTCACCCTTTATTTCCCCTTAATAAACAGAAGCTTACTATATTTTGATAATTGGGAGTGCGGAATTTGAAGTATTAGTTGAGTTATGAAACTCATAATAACAAAAGCATACTATCAATAAAGATAGAAGCTGCTATTAATGTAAAACAATGTCAATATCTGGTCCCATAAATTTTTTTTCTTTTTTTTTTAATAGAGTTTCAACCTATGTCATTCGCTTTTGATGATTCTATTTTTTATCATCATTTATCAAACTAAGACACCAATCAATTTTTGGTGTAGGCGGTGATTGAACCCCAGATCTCTTATTCAACTATTAGAAACTTTACGAGTTAAGTTAAATGGAACCAAAAATAAAATATAAAATAAAATCTTAGAGTCCATTTGGGAACAGTTTATTTAGCTGAAACTGAAAACTTTTTGCTGAATGTACTGTAAATAAAAATAAAAGTTAGCTAAAATAGTACAGTAAAACTCATAAATAGTACCAAAAAGTACAGTGAGACTCATGAATAATAGCAAAAATAAACTAAATAATAAAATAAACTGACTTTAAACTCACTTCTCAAATCCACCTTAGTTGATCAATGATGGTGAAAACAAGAGCCGACCACTTTTTTTTTGGCTAAATGATGAATTTTATTGAGAAGAGAAAATTCAGGGCCGGTCCATCTTCCATCTCTACCTCTAAAATGTGGGCAGAAAGATGGGAGATGGGAAAGGCTCCAAATGCATAACAAAAAGGAACTCAGGCAGCTAGGCCATGGGTAGCACAATTGGCTTGCCTAACAACAGGAGCAAAAATGAAAAGAGCATTGTTTGAGCAATAATGAAAAGAGCAATAATGAAAGAGATGGCCCAATGTGGGGGTGATTGTGAAGAATAATGAATGGGCTTTATGACATTAAGAGCATTGTTTGAGTAATCTTGTCCAACCCCAGATTATGTGCAGATGAGACAACTAAAAGTTCAACTTTAGCTTCAGCTTATATAGCTTTACCAAAGACTTCAACACTTGCCCATGCATAGATAAATTTATGGGACAAGATTAAGTCTTTTATCATCACTTAATAACTTCTTATGTTAAATTAATATTTTAATATTTTCACCATTAAATTAAATTTGTTATCATTCTTCTTAACACACACCAAATTAGAATTAATAAGATATTTACCATTTAATTTATATACTCATTTTGTTTGTGTGAATAATTTTAAATCCTATAAATTTTAAATTTTAATAATTTTATAGATAAGATAGTTATTGATATATTTTATTATCTTGAAATTTCCAGACTCCAACTTTTCTGAATTATTCATCATTTATTTGATGGATAGTTTTATCTCATATCTTCTCCCAATATCATACACAAGCTAGTTGCCAATTCTGTACCTCCTGGCAATCATGTGAGTGTTAATTAAATTTGCCATGCGTGTACCCATGTGTGTACAGTATATATTAATATGCATAAATGTTTCCTAAACTTCTAAATTGTCTTTTAATGCTTTGTGAGTGAAGAATATCCTTTCATCCAAAAATGGTGCTTTTTGGAGGAGTAACATATATACAATCTAAGCCTGGGGTAAGACCAAAACTAGCTATGCCAATATTTGGGTTGAAAATGTTCTCCTAGACCATGTTAATTTTCTTAATTACTGCTGGGTGGGTGGAAATTAATAATGCATTTATAACATCCTCTTTTACTCACTTCCACAAGCATTGGCACATGTCAATTTGTAAACTCTTTCTAATAAAATTGATGAGTTTTTAAAATTTTCTTAACTTAAAGTCCAACTAAACACTAAACAGTAAGAAATGATTCAAATGATAGTACAAACACCAACTGAAAATGAAAGCATAGTTTCCACATCTATGGTCCTTCCATTCCTCTATTCTAAGCGGTCTTTAGCTACCAAAATTCTTGTAACTTAGTTAATACTTCTTGGCGTTCCAATGGATCGAGAAGTCTAGGGTTTAAACTTCAAATCCCTCCAACCCCAGTGATTGCATAACTATTTTAAAAGAAATGGTCATTGGCCGACTGATCACTTTTTATATTTTTCCCTAGGTAAATACCACAGCTGCCATCGACTAATTTACAATTTCTCAAATTGTATCTAACTATGTGAAATTGGTTGATGGATGCTCTTAACAGTGGTCTAAAATTGTCTCAAAAATAAGTTGGTTAGGCACTTTGACTTGTATAATTACCAAAATCAAAACAGAAATATGGCAAAAAACATATGTGGAGATTTGTTTACGAGCGTTGCTGAGTATATTAAATCCTAGATTAAGACGCTTACAACTTACTAATAATAAAAGAAAACATTTTTACAAAAGAATCATACAAATTTCCATAACTCATAATATAGAGAGAGACTTAGGTTCAGTGCTTTTGGTGCACTGGACCTGATGGGATGTTACCACGTAGCAATATCTGAACACATGACAGTATCTTACTGGGTTCAGTGCACTAAACACTAGATCAAAGCTAAACCATAATATAAAATAGTACAAGAACAGTAAATTCTAAATACACACCATCCTCTTTGGAAAAAATTAAATAAAAGAACTTTATGAGAGGCAGTACATATACTCAAATTTTTCCTTTGCCTTGCCCCAGGCAGCTAGGCTACCCACCCCTCTCCAGGCTCGCACCCAGAAAATAAAAAACCAACTTTATCCCAAACACATTACCCTCTCACGTAATGACGTAATGGTAGGTTTTTTGCATGAAACCACAAATGAGATTCATGGGTACCATCATTCTTACGGCATATTAAACCTGTACAGTGTGGAGCTTGCATATTTACAAGAGAAACAATACATATCGAATGCATAAGCTAATTATTGTGAAGAAGGAAGACGACCGGATTCATGTACAACACCCTCTTTGAGAAGGGCAGCCTTCATTTGCTTCTTTCTTTGCCTAGAGAAAATCAAGCAAATTACCAAACCAAGGAGGACAATGAGAATGATGGACACCGCAAAACTCTGGGCGTCAAATTTTCCTTGAAATAGATGAAAACCCAATGGGAAACGTTCCCCAAAGTGAAAGTCTCTTGGTTGATCCTTCACTCCCCTATTCTCTGCTTTTTTAGACACTCTCAAAATTGATGGCAAACTTATGAGAAAAATGATTATGAAAAGAAAACCCAAGAAAGCAGAGTCTCTCCAATTCCACTCGCATTGTGTCTCCTCTTCCATTCCAGCATTCATGGTATTAATGGTGCCCAACCTGTTCTCTATATCCCCCATATTTTTATCCATTTTCTTTTGGAGTCTACTTTGGTTTCAATAAATATGTGTTCTTGTAATTTATGGGCTGTTTGGTAACGTTGTTCTAGTGATTTTGTTTGTATTTTTGGGAAATACGTGTGGATGAAAAAATATGTGAAAATACATTTAATGTTGTTTAAAAACTGAAAACATGTGTTTACACTCCCATACCACACGGCCTCTTATATTACTATGTATGTGCAAAGAGTGGTCCAAAAAATACTTAGAAATAAGTTGCTATGTTGGGACGTGGCTTAAGATGATAGCCTTACCACATAACCAAAAGCTAAACTGACACAGAGAGGTCACTACCTAATCCGGCATTTGTTAACAGGTGTGTGGATGGAAGCTGCTATAAACAGAAAGCTTACTATATTTTGATAATTGGGAGCACGGGATTTGAATCTTAAAAAGTATCAGTTAAAGTGAAGTTAGAAGTGTCAGTTTGAATTTGTATTTTAGAGTCGTGGCTTATCTTATCCTTAACAGTTGAGCACTTGAGCTATAAAACTCTTACCAAAAGCTTTTAGTTAACTAGCTTTATTATTTCTATATACATCCAACCAAAAGTTAAGGCCTTTTTATGCGTGAGTATTAGTTGGTGTATGTCACCATCCTCTTTTTTAATTTTTTCTTGCATGTAATTATGGTCCAGTTGCAAATACAGTTGATAATATATGCATAGTTCTTCTGTGTCACCATCCTCTTTTTTAATTTTTTCTTGCATGTAATTATGGTCCAGTTGCAAATACAGTTGATAATATATGCATAGTTCTTCCGTGACCACAATTTTTAGTTGATTATGAACGGTAGACTATCACGTTCACAGTTTCACAAAAAAAAAAAAAAAGATTATCACGTTCACATGGATCCATCAGATTTTTTTTTCCATCCCGGCCCTCACAATTGACCACTTAAGAGTTGTGGCGAGAGTTCTAGTGCAAAAATTGTCTCTAGACTTTTTCATGTACATGATACTCCATAACACACGCATTTTGCGCGTGCAATAATTTTCTTTTTTATTTATTTGTTTTTTGGGTTAGTGTTATAATGTTTAAAAGTGATATATAAATAACCCACGTATTTTTTTTTTTTAAGAAAGAGATAAGGTAACGTGGAATAATATTTAAAAATGAGATAGAAATAGTGTCCTAAGTTTTAGGTTGAATGGAGAAGATAAAGGAAAAAACCTAAAACTTAGAAAAAATAAATTACTCTTTTAACCAGTTTGTGTTTTTTAATTTAAAATTATTTAACTAAATGATAGAGATATTTTAGAGAGTTTAAGAAATTGTGTGGGGGTATTTTAATACGTAAAAAGTTGAAAACCAAATCAGGATCTTGTTATTAATAGTATAGATAAGGATTTTTTTTTTTTTTTTTTTTTGAGGATCGACGGTTAATAAGGATAGAAGTTACTATTAATGTAAAAGCAATGTTAATATTTGGTCCCATAAAAAAATAATAATTTTTTTTATAAAATGTGTGTGTATACACTAGCCTCATCACACGCGCTTTGCGCCTACGATGAGGCTTTTTTTTGTTTAGTGTCATAATTTTTCTTTTTAAAAAAAAAAATGATAAGTTTGTTTTAAAGATATGAATTAGTAGGAAAGTGTCCTATTTTGTAGGCATTTTAAATAGAGTTGGAGGTATATTTTTACCAGTTTATCCTCAAGTTTTTTCCCTTATTAAACCTAAGGTTTAGGGGTATTTCTGAACCACATAAAAGTCCTATATATATAAATATATATATATATATGTCTCAATTTCTTTTTACTTTTAGTTTGTTTAAATAAATCGTCTCAAAAAAATAAAGGTTGTTTAAATAAATTAGTTTTTATTCTTTTGTAACACATTTAATATAAAAGTTACCAGAAATTACATTTTTTTTATAAACACAATGTAAATAAGCTACCATAAATATGCAAAATCCAAACTTACTCGTGAAAGAACTGGACCATGAGAAAAAAAAATTATTGATTTAAGTGTGAAAATATCATACCCAAGCCCTTTATTATTGGGGAAAAATATACTTTTCATCGGTATATACCGCATGCAAGAGGTATAGTGCATGTTTGGTTTCAAAAAGTAGTGTATTCACTTTTCATTTATTTTATTCTATATTCCAATCCTGAATTTAAATATAGAAAAAAACACTTATTTCACAATTGGTAGTGTTTGGTAAGTTATTTTGAATACATAATTTGGGTATAAGATATATCATACCCGAGTTTGGTCATTGTTTTCTATTTTTTATTTTTAAATAAACTTTTCTCACTCACACACATCACATCACTTAAAAAAATGGTAACCTTTTTGTTTTCACAGTATTTACGAATATGTTACTGTATTCATATTCATAGAAAACGAAAACACTGAAAAGTTGTATTCATTTTCTGTATTCAAATCCACTTTTTTTTTAAAAGTGAAAATGAATATTAAGTACAAAAACACAACCAAGCCCATTTTTTGGTGGTGGGTCCCACAAAAAAGTGAAAATGAATACTAAAAACACTACTTTTTTCTCTTAACCAAAGAGGCCCATACCTTCTCCAATATTGGCCATGGTTTTCAAACCCGGACCGGACCACCCGATCTGACTAAGTTAACCGTGAACCAACTCAAAGACCGGTTTTTTAAGCATCAAGAACTGGACATTACACCAAAGTCCGTGAACCGTCTGGTTTTTAGAGAACTGGACAGGGTTCAAACACGGTTCAAGTCAAGGTCAATATTTGAAAAAATATGTTCCACTTTTTTTCTCTTAACCAAATAGGCTCATACCTTCTCCATTATTGGCCATGGTTTTCAATCCCAAACCGGACCAGTTCGACTGGGTTAACCGTGAACCGACTCAAAGATTGGTTTTTTAAGCATCAAGAACCGAACATTACACTAAAGTCTGTGAACCGCTCAAACCGCAAGTGAACCGTCCAATTTTTAGAGAACCGGATAGGGTTCAAACAAATATATACACACTAACCACCACGGCAACTAAGCTTCTTATTCACTAAAATGAAAGCATATTAGTTTTAACTTAACTTTCAAAAACTTAGATATATTAAAAAAGAATCCAATAGTCTGATTATAAAATATATATTCTGATATTAATTAAAATCATAAATATTTTATTGTGACTAATATACTTAATATTATTGTATGTGAAACATCAAAATCATCTTATTGTTTAAGCACTATTGTTTACTCTAAAAAAGTAATATTTTTATATTTGAAGGATTAAGTGTAATTATACTTTTTTTTTTGTGTTGTATTTTTTTTATATATAAGCTGTGAAAATGTACTTGAAAATTATTTAATTTCTCTATATCTTTTTTTTTTAATAAAAATTACTCATTTTTACAAATATGTTATATTATTTTGTATTTATTAAATTAATTATAACATTATCACAATTCGACTTTAAAAACCTTAAATCTCTCTCTTTTACAATTCTATAAACGGTCGGGGTTTGAAAATCATGTTATTGGGGGCTAAAGTACTCTCTATTATAAATAGAGATTAGCATAAAAATTAATTACAATGAATGCCAATTAAAAACCAAAATTTTGCCCGAATGTTTTTAACGAAGACGTGTAGCAGTGGTGACTGGTGCGGGTTAATAATTTTAGGCGTAAATGCACTTTTAGTCCCTACATTTTGACTTTTTTCCATTTTGGTCCCTACATTTTAATTTTACCACTTTTAGTCCCTAAACCAATTAACGCGTGTTATTTTCGTCCTTTCCGTCAGTCAACCGACGGAAATAGTTGAGGTGGCAGCCGAATGAATTAAAATATTATAAAAAATGCCACGTCACCCATGACACATCAGCATATAAATTTAAAAAATATATATTAATTTTAACAAAATTAAAAAACATAAAAACAAAATTTAAAACCAAAAAGTGGAAAGGAGAGTTTTCTGAAAATTTGTATACATTCTTCCACCAAAAATCAATTGTAAATTAAATAAAAAATGGGTGCTGTGTTCTTCCACAAAAATCAAAACCTAAACCATCAATAAAAGGTGTTGGAGCGGCGGTGAAGGAGAGTTTTGTGGGGACGATTACGGAGGCGAGATCATCGTGGTCAAGGGGCTGAGGATTGCTAATTGGATTTTGGTGGGTTTGCTTGGTGGGTCTGGGGCTGAGGATTGTGGTGGATCGGTGTGATGGACCGTGGGTTTCTGGCGGTGGAGATTGGTGAGTTCTTGTGGGTTTCAGGCGATGGAGATCGGTGCGTTCTTATGGGTTTCTGACGGTGGAGATCAGTTGGGTTTCTGGGTTTCTAAATCGGTGTGTTGTGGTGGTGGGTTGTGGCCGGACCTTGATCATCTCAGCGCCTCTGCCACCATGGTTTTGCTCGTAAAGCCCTTTCTGATCTCACCCAGCTCTCTTTATTTGCTTTGCACCGAGGTTAGCCACAGTTGAACCACAACAGACCACAACCGCCACCAGTGGTAGCGGTGGTTTACGGCTATGGTTTATTCACTTTCTTCTTCTTCTTCTTTTTTTCTCTTGGGTTTGGGGATTTAGATTTGGTTGTTAAGATCTGATGTTGTTGCTGCATGTGCTTTGGTTTGGATCTTGATTTCAAATGTATTTGGATTTTGTGAATCAACGGGTATGGTGGATTTTGGTTTGAAATTTTCTTAGATTTTGTTGTTTGTGTTGCTGTGGGTGTAAATTTATGATTTGGGGTTTGCTTCAATATGTTTGATATGGTGTTATAATAATTTCCATAGAAGAAAAGAGCAATGAGATCTAGTTCAACAAAAAAGAGCAACCGACGGAACTTTGAGTACTGTTCTTGTTATCTGGGTTTGTGTTCTTATGCTCTGGGTTCGTATTCTTGTGTTCTTATGATCTGGGTTCATGTTCTTATGTTCATGTGATCTGGGTTCATCTTCTTAATTATTTTTATTCAAATTTGATGTATTTTTATGTTTTAAATTTTGTTTTTATGTTTTTTAATTTTGTTAAAATTAATATATATTTTTTAAATTTATATGCTGATGTGTCATGGGTGATGTGACATTTTTTATAATATTTTTATTCCTTCGGCTGCCAACTCAGTTATTTCCATCGGTTGACTAACGGAAAGAACGAAAATAACACGCGTTAATTGGTTTAGGGACTAAAAGTGGTAAAATTAAAATGTAGGGACCAAAATAGAAAAAAGTCAAAATATAGGGACTAAAAGTGCATTTACGCCATAATTTTATCAAGCAGAAATAATTGTGATAGCGATTCCACACACAAATGTGGAAAAGGTGTTTCCAACTTTTTTGAATTATTCATCATTTAAGCTTTTGATGGGTAGTTTTATCTCTTAATAAAGAAATCTTCTCCAACCAAATATGAAATATCATACACAACACAAGCTAGTTGTCAATTCCGTACCTCCTGGCAATCATGTGAGTGATAAATTAAATCTGCCATGCGTGTAGCCATTTGTGTACAGTATATATTAATGTGCAAAAGTGTTTCCTAAACTTCTAATAAATTGTCTTTTAATGCTTTGTGAATGAAGAATTTCCTTTCATCCAAAAATGGTGCTTTTTTTAAGATGGTTTTAACCTATGGCATCTACTTCTAATGATAGTTTTTTATTATCAGATCAAGACACCAATCATTTTTTGGTGTAGGCGAAGATTAAACCCTAGATTTCTTATTCAATTATCAGAGATTTTACCAATTGAGTTAACTAAAACCCATTAAAAATTGTGTTTTTGGAAAGAGTTCCGTATACAATCTAAGGGTATGTTTGGTAACTATTTTTTCCCCTTATTTTCTGTTTCCAAAAACAATTTTCTATTTTTGAGACTAAAAAACTTGTTTGACAACCCAAAATGGACAGAAAACAAAAATGGTTCTCAAAACTCAATTTTTGTAGGAAACTGAAAACATACAAAAGGTTGTTTTTAGTTTCTAATTTTTGAAAGTCAATGAAAAAACGCATTTAATTTAATGAATCTATCTCATTTAATGAGCTAGCATTATAGTTCAAATCCTAGTAACAACATATTTTAGTATTTTTATTTTTTTCTTCAAAAAACTGTTTTTTTAATTTCAACTAACCAAACATGTTTTTTATTTAAAAAATACAAGAAAATTGTTTTTTCTTTATATTTCCAAAAACAAGTTTTTGAAAATAGAAAATAAAAACTGTTACCAAACATAACCTAAGTATCTAACTAGCTATGCCAATATTTGGGTTGAAAATGGTTTATTATTGCTGGGTGGGTGGTAATTAAATGCATTTATAAGTTTATAACAACCTCTCTTCTCACATCCACAAGCATTGGCTCATGCTAATATTTAACATGCTTTTACCTTATTTGGTGTATCCAGCATTAAATGGTGATAACAACCCTCCATTCGTTTATTAATGTTAGGGTTAATATACTTTTCAGTTTACATATTCCTAGAGATAGAGAATAAAATGGAACATTCAAAATAGATTAGGGGATTTTTTATTCATTTCTCGACAGTAAGCTGACTTCTTCTTTTTTTGGTTTCCTCTCCTATCGTTGTTTGATATATTTTCTTCTTCTTCCTTGTATATCATATCAATGTCATAGTTTGTATGCCCTTATCCAAAATGGAAGATTCAAATTAAATAGATAAGGGGATTTTTTTTTATTCTTTGCAAGGGAGCCAAAGTTTTGTAACTCAACTAGTACATTCTAGTATTTTCAAAGAAGACGTTTAGGGTTCAAAAATTATTAAAATAAAAAATAAATAAATAAAATTTGCAGGGTTTGTAACAACTAACTAACATATAGGTCCCAATATTCCACTTTCACCCGTGTATACCCAAGGGCTAATTTATAATTTATAAAGGGAAATGTTAATGATGCCCTAATGGCATTGGCTTATGAAATATTAAAAAAAAAAAAAATTTATGGAAAAATTAAAAAAAAAAAACTAAAAAAACTGATTTTTTTGACAATTTTTTATATTTTTCATAAAAATAGTATCAAAACTTTTCTAAAATTGTCAATTAAAAATTACCCCATGGGCACCCATGAACAAGACCCATAACCCATTTATAAATCAAGGACAGCATCTTCAGAGATCAGAGAGTCTTCAAAGATTGTAGTGGTAAAGAAAAGAGATAGTAATAGCAGATACTGTCTTGACACTTGAGGTTAACATTAACAGTGAGGAAAATTTCCCCCCAAGCAGGATTCAAATTTATTAACTGGCATAGAGCCACATAATTTTTTTTTTTTTTTTTTTTTTTAAGTTTTATCACCTAATCCAATGGTTGGGGGATTGAAAATGCAGCAATAATACCACCGCGCACCCTTAGCACAGTGGTCACTTCACAAGTATAAGTGCTTATAGAATGTGGGGGTAAGGGCTGGAATTCAAGTTTTTAGGAGGAAGCTTTGTACACATATATACTTAGATTAAGCTGGAGTAGAATTTCTATCTTGTATAAAAAAAAAAAATGCAACAATAATGTCAATGGTACTGGTTGTAATTTTCTTTAATCGTCCAATGATGCTATATTGTCTCTCATAAATTTCTTTTTTAATCTTATAGGATAATTCCACAGGAAATTGGTGGCTCAGAAATACACAGCTATAGGTGGGGTACTTATTAGCGAATGGAATTATTACCCCTTTTAAGAGATGGTGCTGGAGATGTTGCACATGGAGAAATAGCTATGGCTGAAAAGATTTGTCAACTGTCATTATAATCATGTTTTTTTGTTTTTTATAATTCGATTGGCATTTGAACTTTTGACGTCTTGATTGTGAATATTAGTAGGTACCAATTGACTACAAGTTTTTGGTCTCGTTTTAATCATGTGGCCTACTTAATTTGGCAGAATACGTACATTACAAAAGCCAAGATCTAAAAAAATGAATGTGTGGATAAATCTAGCTGTTATGATTTAAAAAATCACCATGATACCAGGTCTGATTGTTGGTTAAATGTTCAGTTTTGGAGGAGGGGCTGTTAGAGACTTCTTTTTCTTTGAGAAGATTCATCACCTACATCTGCCGTGTTATCAAAATAAAATATCAAAAATTTACACGACTTTGTGTGCTTTTGGCTCCGGCTTAAAAAATCAGCTTATTTTTTCTACTATTTATGGGCCCCACTGCACTTTTTGATACTATTCATGAGTCTCACTATACAATTTTAATTAACTTTTACCTTTATCTACAGTGATTTCAGCAAAAAGTTTTCAGTTTCAGAAAAATAAGCTGATTCCAAACAAACCATTTGCCTCATCTGATGTTAAACTTGTGTTACATGTGACCAATCCATCTTAACATTCAATTTTAATGGGGTATGACTTATGATTGTTACATATGACTAAAATGATCTAAGCTATATAAATGATTATGAGAAGCTTAATTGCTATTTAACTAATCTTTTTTTAGATCTAGCGCAAATGTTGTTAGTGTTTTCTTAAGTGGTGACATTTTGTTATTAAAATGGGTTTGAAATTGGCTAAGTTGAATTGTAATCTTTTTATTTATGTAAATAAAAGAACCGTTGAGGGATTAAAAAAAACTACAAATATTTTAATGCAACATCCTTACAAGTTACAACTTAACTAAATTCTATTTTTCTTTTTTGATAATTATAACAGTACAAATTAACTAAATTCTAGCTGAATTGCATTCAATAAATTCTGAAGAATAATATACTGAACCCCACCACTGAAAATCGAAATCAAATATTAATACCAGTAACTAAAAACCAAAAAAAAAAAATGTAATTACTCTCTCTCTATCTTAAAATGATCAATGGAAAATTGTCAGGGGGCTGTTCTGTATTGAACTAGTGTCCAATACATGGGCCATAGGAAGAGTTAAAACTTAAAATGAGCTACCATTCAAAGAATAGTGATTTTTTGGGCTTTTTTTTTTTTTTTCAACATTCTGAACCAAAATATGCAATGAATGCATATTTCTTGGTAAAAAAAATAATCTTAACACACACAACAAGACAATAATGTGGCTCTCTCTCTCTCAATAATTGAAGATTGTTGGTGGTAATGCAATCTCTTTTGCTCAACTGGCAAATGGGTCATTTTCTTTATTTATTTTCTTGAACCAATGAGAAGAGTAATGCATTTTTTTAAAGCATGGGGGAGGATCCCTACAATTTGCATATACAGACAAAGATAAAAGCAATATAATAGTGCTCATAAAATAAAATAAAAATTAGTTTTCATCAAAAGCAATGTTCTGTCACCCCGTGAAAATATTGTCAGATCTGGATTTTTCTTTTCATTTATATAATCTTACAAATAATGGGATCCTCAATCTTATCTTTTTCTGGTTTTTTTTTCTTTCTTTCTTTTTTTTTTTTCCAAAAACCAAAAAAATTATTTACAAAGAGGATAATATTCCTTTTGTCATGACTTAACAGCATGCAAATTTTTAATTGAAGTGCGAAATTAAATCTTATCATACCAATATTGTTGTTCTAAATTCTTGGCCTTTTAGGCATTGTTTAGTTGGAAAGATAGAAAAAATGGAATAGTTGAAAATATTTGTACTTTTCACTATGTATATTTAATAAAAATGATAAAAAAAATAATAATAAAAGTTGAAGGATAGAGAGTTGATTATCATAATATCCTTTTTATTAAAAGTAGAATGATGCATGGAAAAATTGGGGTAATCTTAATATTTTTATCCTTCTACTCTATTATCCTTCTACTCTATTTTTTCCCCTACTAAAAAAAAAATGGTATTGCTAGTGTTACAACCATTTACTAGCTTAATTAATCATAGTACACTAGAGAATATTTTATCTTGTTATATACAATATAAGAGACGAGGACCTAAGGAATAAATTACAAACTATTATAACATCGATGATGAGGATTGGGTTCATTTTATCAAGCATTATAGTGATGTGATCTCTGGCACCCATACCATATAATGGCCTCCATCACCATGGGATAATTTCATAAACCTTCATACTATTAAGTAAAAGCAGACAAAAACTTTAATCTGATTGCTTGCACGCTTATGCTTTTAACCAAGAAAGATCTTGTCTTTAATGCAATAGTATATGAATCCAAATTGATTGGCTTTACATGTACTTGTGAAACATTCTGAGTCCTAAGTCTCACTTTAGATCACTACTTCGACTTGGTATGGATGAGAATTGGACAAGAGAATCACAATGAATCCGATGAAAATGAAAGTAGTAGATCAAGGTTGGCAAAGTTTCTACCAGCATGGAAGTGAAAACCGTTGTACTTATTTGCCTTGTTTAGAATCCTTAATTTCACTTGAAGTCTCGTGAACTCGTTCGTATATTTATGAACATGTTTTTCATATTATTACCTTAAAAATAGCTATTACTTAAGCAAGGCCTCCAAATGTCCCATACCAAAGGGTTAAACTTCTTCTCTAAGGTTTGCAATCCTCCCAAAAGGGAAAAAGTGGGGTTCGAAACATAGATATAGGGCACACACAAAAAAATGCCACTATCATTAGGGGCTATCATTTAAAACTCGTGGTAAAGTCATAGATGATCATATTAGTAGACAAGAAATATTAATTGCATAATACCTTATATATGTGCATGACCTTCGATGATACATTGATATATCTAACATGTCTAGGGTTATGATATCACAGTGAAATTTAATATGACGCGACATACTAGTATATGTGACAAAATTGTGACCATATTACTATATGTCTAAAATGAAATAAATATAAAGTTAATAAAAAAAAAAACATTTTTTATCATGTGACGTGGAGAAATCTAACATCTCATAAATATCACAATCCAATACAAAATCTTATCAAAAAAAAAAAAAAAAAAACAATCCAATACAAAAAATATAAATATAAAATACTAAAAATATGAAGTTATTATTTAATGTGACTTGTTAAATGTAACATGGTTAATGTTATGTGTAACTAAAAAAAAAAGTTTACCAAAAAAAAAAAAGAAAAAGAAAAAGAAGATATGGTAGACTTTTCTATATATGTACATAACAAAAATTATATATATATATATATATTTATATATTTGACTGAAGGTGGTAGTGGTAGAAGCATATTAAGAAAATATAACTGAATTACAAGAAGTATTGGACCAATGTGTTTACAGTATATAAAGGCACACCACAATTTCACCCCTTTCTTTCTTCCTTGTGTGTGTTTCTCTAAAAAAAAAAAAAAAAAAAAAAAGGTGTTTACAGTACAAAAATTATAAAATTAAATTATGTAAATCATGCTACAGAACAGTAACTTTAATTAATGTTTCAGTTAATAACGAATTGAATATCAAATCATTATTTTATAAAAGAAACCAAAATCCTATGTAAGAAAAAATAGCAGAAGACCAGACCTGGTGACTGGTAAAGCAAGCTGGTCTCAGTCAAAGTGTCACAAAGAGACAGGATATCTTTCAAGGTTTTCACTTTTACCTTTAGTTAGTAGATTTCACTTCATTTCATTTCAGAAACATTTTCCTTTATCTCATTCTTCTCCTTTTTTATTCTTCTCTTTCTTCATTGGGTTTGAGAAAAATAAAACACTGAAGTTTTCTGTGCTTCTCTGAACTTTCATCTCATTTTTTTTTGTCAGAAGAGACCAATCACCAAAGACAATATGTGGAGTTGTGCAGCCACACACAAATTTGCTTCATTTTCAGGTGCCTTCTTTGCTCTGAAAATGGCTGTCTTGCTTCTTGGTGCTTGCATTTCCTTCACTCTCTAATGGTTGCTCTGTGCATTGAGGTATGTGGGTTCTCTATTATTTTTCACTTTCCTTTAATGGGTTTCACTTTATTTCTCAAAGTTTTTTGTTTTTTTCTTTTTGGGGTTTACTGCTTATCAAATCTTGTAAGTTTTTTTTGTTTTATGGATAAGATCAGTTGCTACATTGCTTTGTTTCCTTCTTTGGTTATTTTCTTCTTGGGTGTGTTCTTATGAATCTGATCTGCTTCCTTGAAAGGTTTCTTTGTATATGTGACCTGTTTTTCTTATCTTTTCTTCTTTTATAAATTTTATTTTACTATTTATGGTGTGTGCTTACTTGTGTTATATATATATTATTCACTTACTAGAGTTTTATTTGATGTCAACAATTTTCTAGTTTTCTTTCCCTTAATAGTATATCTTGTCCTTCATTATCTTTTCAATGCTAAAACAGCAAAAAAGTCCATTTCTTTACAAATGAGAATGTGACTTCGGTTTTTTTGCAATAATTGAAATTTTATTATGGGATCGGGGTTAAAATTTGGCAAATTAGGAAATTATCCATGTCTGATTCTTGGCTTATCTAATAATTTGTTATTTAAGAATATTAGAACTTTGTAGATTACCTATCATATTGAAGTAAGCATCCAAGTTCAAATCAAGCTGATAATTACATAAATGCAGCAGAGATGGTGTGTAGAGATGAAGGAGTAATCAAACTGATACTTACATAACTGAATTTGAATACTAACCTTGTTGTCTGACACCAATTGTTTGAATCTTGGGTTTGTGAGAGTTGGGAGTTAACACTTTTGGAGTCTTTTGTGAGGGATTGGTACAACCTGTTATAATGGTTTTAATTCAAAAAGTCTAAGCCAGTGGGTTTGGGCAACAATGTTATTTTAATTATTCACTCTTTTCACTTTTACTTGATGTAGGACTTGACCATGTAACCAACCAACACTGAAACCAAATCACATATGTGGTGGTGGTCTAGACTTGCAAGTGTGGTTAGTCCAGTTAGAGCAAAAAATACATAAAGTAGATGAAAGAAATGCAGAAAGTAACTGGAGGAAGAAATAATTTATGAAAAAATATACAATATTTCTTTACAAAAAAAAAAGGAATAACATGGTTATTGTGCGTAGATCTTAAGATTTTCTACTTGGTACATATTTTAGAAAGGGGAAACTTTTTTTGATGGAAGATATTTTGTATTTATATATTACAGTTTTATGCTACAATTAAGGACTAGATTCTGATTTCTACATCTCGTGGATACAATTAGGAAAGTTAACAGATAGTTATAATGCTTGTTAATGTAGGCTATTGTGTGACCAAAATTATGTGCATCCTCAATCTATTACTGGTTTCTTTGTAATTTCTGAACATGGGGCAGTTGATATTGTTATTTCCATTTTTACAGGTTGGAACTAGGCATTGACAGATACCTGGTTTCACCTTTGATCATGAAATCTGGACCAAAGAATGGCTGGAACTCTATTATGCCTCTTTGTTTCAGAGGCAAATCAGCCAAACGTTTCTGCATGTTCCAGAAAGTTAAGTCAGCAGAATATAGTCCAGGCAACACACCCGTCTATCTAAATGTATATGATTTGACACCCATAAATGGATATGTCTGTTGGGCAGGCCTCGGTATCTTTCACTCTGGGGTGGAAGGTAAGCTTACCTTTATTCCTCATTTCTCAAAATCATTAATTTTTTTATTTCTAGTGGTTGCTCTTAATATCATCTAGTATTAAAGAGCATATGATGCTTCTAATGAAGTTACTCAAAATTATTTGGCAGTGTATTATTGCCAAAAGTGAAAGCATGAGTTGATAAGTCAATTAGTACCGTTATATAACTTCACTGAGGAAGGGAAAATGCCCTTAGTTTTCATATTGATTTGGGTTGTAACATAATGAAATAGCAAGTATGATTAATTGAATTTTATATACAACAGAAGAAATAATTTGTTGATTCTACTCAACCAAACAGACAATATTGTTCTCAAACTATACAACCCAAAGATAAGGATAATCATTGTAAAATATGTTCATTTTTTTGTGTCAATTCAAAGCAGGGGGAGTTAAGATGGAGATGGAGCCTAATCTACATAATAACCTATAATTGCAGAAGCACACAAGTGATTTAGATTCAAACATTTCTTATTAAAATATAAACATAATGTGGCATGAGTACATTTTTCAAAAAGCTAAATAAAATTGCTGTTTATTCATGACATGCTTGTGCAGACACCCAAAACCAGTTTGTAATCTCATATAACGTTGAAAATATTGATGTTTAAACTATTTTTGACTTCTTGGGCTCTACTTGAATTCTTTGACCAAACTCATTCCATAATACTTTTAAGAGAGTCTTAATCCCATCTATTTAGGGTTGGTAACAAGAACCATATCTTACATTTTTTCTCTCCCTGAATCTTTGATTTGTACGCCAATGTTTCTTCATGCAACCTCCATATAATTTTGGACTCTCATCCATCTTTGCAGCACTTTCAACCTTAAACCATGTGAGTTGTCACTGGTGGCTAAACCATATGCATGAGAGTAATTTTCGAAATCCAGAATGGTCTACAACTTTTCTTCTTTAGCTTAGATGCAGCAAAACAATTTGTCCTCTTTCTATAAAGCCTTAGTTTGCACTATGAATACATTATTTTTACTTTTCCTTCCTTTCAATCCCTTTCCAATTATCCAAGGATAAATTCCTGGATTCTCCCTTACATATGCATGTGAATGTGAACATACAGGCATATTGTCTTTGAAAGACCAGGACATGGAAAAGATTCACATATGTTCGATGTTAATATTCTGCTATCTGCTTTCTCATTTGAATCACAGTATTCTCTGGATGATGCAAATGTTTTGATTGTCCCTATTTCACTACAGTTCATGGTGTTGAATATGCCTTTGGAGCTCATGACTACCCAACGAGTGGTGTCTTTGAGGTTGAACCTCGACAGTGCCCTGGCTTCAAGTTTAGGAAGTCAATATTTATGGGGACGACAAGCTTGGATCCTATCCAGGTTAGAGAGTTCATGGAGCGCCAGTCAGCAAACTATAATGGTGATACTTATCACTTGATTGCTAAGAACTGCAATCATTTCTGTGATGATATTTGTTACAAGCTGACAGGGAACCCAATGCCAAAATGGGTGAATCGACTTGCAAGAATAGGTGAGCTACATCCTCCTTATCATACATTATATCTTAGTTTGAGGTTTAGCTTCCAAGTCTTAGATGATTTAGGGCTGAATGGTTCACATATCAGTTGACTATCATGGACTAACTAAAAACATTTACATTGTTCTTGTATATTATGCGACAATATCATTGGCACATGTTCTCTTCATATGTTTCATACTTAAGGCAAATAGGGCTCACAATTGTCATGAGTGTAAGTCTTAAAGCAGGGGGCTCTCATGTGACTATTGAATGAACCTTGAGGCTCGGCTTTTATCTGATAGGTTGCCTTGCATATTAGACTCATACAGACTCATCTGCTGATATTTCATTGTCAAAGCACTAATCAAAAGAACCAGAGATCCAAAAAAAAAAAAAAACTAAAAATTGAAGGTGAACAGGATGTTTGTTGAGTTACATGCTTTGCTACTACATTAATTTCCCCTCATTCTTGTGTTGGCTACTATAAACTCATTCTTGTGTATTGTCATCATTGTAGGTTCACTGTGCAACTGCATACTCCCTGAGGCCCTTAAAGCCACTACTGTATGCCACGACCCTGATTTCCAAGGATATGAGAACGAAAAGAAGAAACTAAGGAGTGCCTTTAGTTGTTTGTCATCAATCTCAATGCATCAGAGGGAAGTATCGATGTCATCGTTGTTTCTACATTCTCACTATAAAGGCTGCTTACCACCATGGGAGTTGAAAAGGTCTAAAACTGGTTCGTTGAAGGAAAGGTGAGAACAGTTTATTTCTTTATTACTTTCCTCGTTTAAATGGACACCAATCATCCATCCTGCAATATTGAGGCATTGGAGGGTTGGGGGCTATCACACCACTGCTCATTCTCATTCATAAGCCCTTGGGAGGGTGAAGTCTATGCAAGTTTGTTGTTGTGAATGTCAAAATAGAAGGCTTGTTCGCCTGGTTTTCCATCTTCGCTAACCTTCCTGTGTGGAGTTTGCTTGTTGTATTTGTAAAATTTTATTCCGATTTTAGCTCCATTGATGTGAAGTCATATTGTTATAGCACGAGAAGAACCCAAATAGACTGCTGAACAAGATGTCATTTTCTGTTACTGATCCTGTAACTTATCACCATTGTGTTCTTCTTGTTGTTAGTGTACTATGTGTATATTTTCCTTTTGATCAAATTAAAAGAAGGAAAAGAAAGGTTATTTTCGTGTCTTTAGTATATTGAAACTAAATTAAACTCAAAAGTAACAACCTAAATCTCCACAAGGTTCGGCTATACATTTAAAATCAATTGCTTCAAGCTATGGCTTGAAACTTTTAAGTGTAACCCGTCTGGTATGTCATGATGATTTTACGCTCAAACCATCAAGGTGTTGAAGTTTATAAATTAACTCCATGGAAGCACTGTTTCGACATGATGGCACCATGGTGTTACATAGTTCCATGAAGATTGAGATGTTAGACTTGTATATTTTGTCAAGCTTTTTAAGCTCTTTTTTTTTTTTTTTGGATACATTTTGAGTGGGGGAGGGGGGTTTAGCCAGTTAGAAACTTAGGATCGCTAGATGTTTTTGTTGAAAACACCCATCAATGCTATTATGTTATATTAAAAGACTCTTGGCGCCAATCAGGTTTGTTTCCTATTTCATGCACTCCATTACTTCTTTTATTTTTGTTAGAATACTTCAAGAATATATTAAATATTGTAATTCACGATTTATACCTATATAATATTTAATAGTTGAAGCCTACAATTTATTGTTGCTATTTGCTATGCTCTTTTTAAGTAACATCAGCATAGCATTTTGGTCAATTTCGGTCAAATTCTTCGATCCATTTGGTCCACTTTAGTCTTTTCGGTCCACTTTAATCCATTGCATCTAGTTCGGACCATTCGGTCCATTTTGGTCTATTCAGTAGGGACTAGGGATGGCAATTTTGCCCCTTCCCACCTTGACCCGCCCTTCTCCATTTCGCCCCAATCGAGTTTTGGACTGAATTGACCAAAGTAGATCGAATGGACCTAATTGAACTGAAGTGGACTAAATCAGACTAAATTGATGAAATGGATCGAAATGGACCGAATGTCGATCTGTTATTAGCATAGCCAAGATAATGTTTTGATATAAACTCAAATTCTTACTCCCAAAATAATCAAGTATTAACTCAAACAATGAATAGAAAGAAATTGAGAATTGTAAATTTATACTAAGAGAAGGGGAATAAAAAAAAAAAGCCAAAAATAAAGAAAGATAAAGAGATAGAGGAAAAGTGATATAAATATAGATAGTAGTGGGGAGATAAAAAGGTAAAAGTGAGGGGATAAATTGGAGAAAGTATACATTAAGTTGGGAAGTTAATAAGAAAAAAGAAAGTTGGAAATGAGTCAATAATATGGCTACTGATGTGGTTCACAAGAGCGTAACAACAATAAATGCTACACTTCAATTTTTAGATATATATAGATATAAACTAATGAAATTTTCGTGCGTTGCACGGCTTTAATCATGAATTTTCTTAATATTTTTTTGAGAAATAATAACTAAATGAGTTATTATTACATAATTTTAGAACTCATTTCTAACTAAATAAATGATTATTATAATAATAAGTGCGTGATTTTGTATATTTGTCCTTATATATAATATCTCTAATTAAAATTATCAATAAAAATTTTTCTAATTATTATTTTTTATAATTCCTTATTTATTAATGAAGAGGGTGATTTGAACTTCAGCAGTTAAATATTTTCTAATACTTGCATATTATTGTTACTTGTATATGCATAAGTTGCAACTCGGGAAAAAAATAATATGTGGGATGCAAAGAGAGATTTTATGTGTAGGAAGGGTAAGCTCCGAGTATAGAATAGAGCTCGTGGGCCAAGTCCGAGGAAGGGGAAGGACCCACCCACACATTGTCCTTACCCAACATGTGGATGAGAATCCGAGGAGGAACCACGAAGAGACCAACCTTTCGAAGAGCCCGAAGAATGAGCGTTCCTTGGGAATTGTTGGGCAGGCCACTTGCCCTAGATAAAAGAGTACCAAAGAAGACGGTAGAGACGTGCAAGCAAAGAAGAAAGGAAGTATCAAGACAAAGTAACCATCACCTTCACATTCAATGCACTGCACCAACTCAACTAATCGCATTAATGGATGAATGACATTTGAACAGTGTCTTAACAGCTTACAACACACTCTACCACTTCCAACAATGAGACAAGTATCTAAAGGAAAGTTAGTGACTATATAAGTGGAGGGCTCAAATGCAATTCAGTTAACTATATAAAGAAAGGAAGCTCCAACAGAAAAAGCGATGAAAAACTGAAAGGAAATACTGACATTGTGTAGAACTATCCTATGATTAAGTTTTGAACAATTTATGAACAACTGCTTTTCGGCCAAACCCAAGGAAGTGTTAATTCTGAAAATTCTGTTCTTCTTCCTTGAATTGTCTAACTTTTACCATCCATCTAAGATTCTAAATCTTAAATCTTACTAGTACATTAAAGTTTACCTGGGAAACTCATCCTTTAACAAATTAATTGTATTGGGCTATCTAACCTAAATCCACTATTCTAAGTGGGCTTAGCCTATTGGATCCGCTTACATTATGGATATACCATTAATGAATATAAATATGAGTTTTGAATTTTGATAATAGATTTTTAATTGGAATACGATTTAAATTTCTAAAATGCATGTTTCATAGTTTGTTAAAACACTTATTATTACTTTATCTAAAGAAATTGATAAGAACAAATAAATTGTTGTCTTTATCAACTGAAACTTAAATGCATGTTACATATTTTGTTAAAACATTTATTATTATTTTATCTAAAATGCATGTTGCGTGCTTTGTTAAAACACTTATTGTTATTTTATCTAAAGAAATTGATAAGAACAATCTATTAATTGAAACTTAAATGCATGTTGTATGTTTTGTTAAAATACTTATTGTTATATTATCTAAAATGCATGTTGTATGCTTTGTTAAAACACTTATTGTTACTTTATTTAAAGAAATTGATAAGAACAGATAAGTTGTTGTCTCTATCTATCAAAACTTAGATGCATGATACATATTTTATTAAAACATTAATTGTTATTTTATCTAAAATGCATATTGCATATAGGGGTGGCAATTCGTGTTCGCGTGTCAGGTTCGTGTCGTGTCAACTTATGAGTATTCGACTATATAGTTCAACACTAACCCGACATGTTTATTAAACGGGTCAAGATTCCTCAACCTTAACATGACTCATTTATTAAACGGGTCAGTCGTGTCGACCTGTTTATCAGATTTTATCAAAATGAAAAAAAAAAATTATGAAAAAACAAACAAATAAATATTTTTAATATAAAATTCAAAACTAACAAGTAACTACATCATAAATAATAATTCAAAACTAAAGTGTATTACAATATCACGAATAATCAATCACAATATGTTAAAAAAAATAAACCACAACAACTAATAAGTTTATATACCTAGAGTTTGAAGGGTATATTGGTAAAATGTCATTTAATTAAACGGGTCAGATGGGTCAAACGGGTTCTATGTGTTCAACACTAACCCAACCCGTTTATTAAACGGGTTAGTCGTGTCAACCCAAATATGACACAAACCCGTTAAACCTCAACCCATAACCTGCTAATTTCGCTTCATGTCGGGTTCGCAGATCGTGTCCAATTTTGCCATCCCTAATTGCATACTTTGTTAAAACACTTTTTGTTACTTTATTCAAAGAAATTGATAAGAACAAGTAAGTTGTTGTCTCTATCAACTGAAACTTAAATGCATGTTAAATGTTTTGTTAAAACACTTATTGTTATTTTATTTAAAAAAATTGATAAGAACATATAAATTATTATCTCTATGTTATTTGCTTTTACCTATCAAAAGTAAGTTATTGTCTCCATTTAAAAAATTACTTTTATCCAAAATATTATTGTAATTTGATGAAGTCAAAAGCTGATTTTGGTATATAGGCTCGGTTTGGATAGCACATTCACGTTTCAGTTTTCACGTTTGCGCGTTTTCAGCTTCTTCTTTTCTTTTCTTTTCTTTTCTTTTTTTTTTTTTTTTTTTTTTTTTTTTAAGACTAGCGCCTGGTGCACTGTTCATGGGACATGAACAGTGCACCAAAGCATATGAACAATAAAAAAAGAGTGAACAGTAATTTTTTACACATTTAAAAATTATTTTGCTACAGTATTTTCAGTTTTCAGTAAAATAAACTGTATCCAAATGGACCCATAGATTATAGGCCCCCTTTTATACGTCACTGTTACTGTCAACTATTATTATTGTAATAACTCATATTACATCAGTCAAAAAACTCATATTACAAATATATATATATATATATATATATATTGTAAAATATAAAAATGCATTATAGATATTTTAGTCAAAATTCAATAAATTTCATTTTATTCCTTCCATTTAGATCCCATGATCCCCCTCAAAAAAACAAAAAAAACAAAAAAAAAACAAAAATTCCCAGGAGACTACAAATATTATGTCTTATTTTATATTTCACCAATTGTGACAGGAAAATAAAATTTTGACTTTTCAAAAAATATATATTAATGAATATTTCCTACTAAAATGAATATTCTTGGAAAATTCTTTCAAGTGTGCATTTACCTAGCGTTTCAGCTGCGTTTGGTGTTTTTTTTGTCCCATGACACTGTTTATAGGACTACTAAATTCAATAAAATGTGCATACCCACACAGTTTTGAGTCTCATAATACTATTTATATATTCAAAAATTATTTTATTACAATATTTTAAGTAATAAATTTTTAATTTTTAACAAATAAACAATATTCAAAGATTCCAAACAGACCCAAAATCTATCCACCCATTTCCGTCTGGTCAGAGTGTGTGCCAAAAGTTCTACTTTATTTTTTTATTTTTTATTTATGAACCAAAAGCTCTGCTTCTTACCATTTTATTATCACAATATCAAACGGCACGTATTCACTTATTGGGCAATTGCGAAAAACGAATCCTAGAATGGTAACTCATTCGTGGATGCTAGTGAAATATTCAAAGTTTAACTAGTGAAATATTCAAATCAAAGAACATGCTCAAGAGATTCTCAAAACTCTAAACTTTTATATATATATATATATATATATATATTTATATAAATCTAAATTGCCAGCGAGTATTTTCTTAAAGCTCCAGACAACAACTCAAGAATTAAAAAGGCCAACCTCAAGTCCAATTCCCATGTTGTCTTTGTTGTTCTACTTTATGGCCGACCACTCTCGAAGCCTTGCAGTTCAGAACCTGGTAAGCCTTTGAATTTTTGTCTTCCAAACACCCATTTTTCCAAATCAATCATACTTGTTGTGTCTGATCAGTTGCTGGAATTACCATAATTCAGTGTTAAACCAAAAAAGGCTAAGACCCAGTTGAAGAGCCTTTCAATTCTTGTCTTACAAGCACCCATTTTTCCAAATCAATCACCACTTGTGTCTGAGTTTGCTAGAATTACCATAATTCAGTGTTAAACTTAAAAAAGGCTAATACCCAGTTCAAGAGCCTTTGAATTCTTGTGTTACAAGCACCCATTTTTCCAAATCAATCACCACTTGTGTCTGAGTGTGCTAGTATAACCATAATTCCGTGTTAAACTAAAAAAAGGCTTAGACCCAGTAGAAGTCTTTATGGGTAAAGGAGGTGGGTGTGTACCAAGCAAGCAAAGAGCACCAAAAGGTGTTTCTGATAAAGATCCTCCAACTCCAAACCCAGAAAGGAACAGTACTGTTATAATTTCTGGGCAAAGCCAAACCCAAAGCATTAATACAACAACAACACAAGTTCACGATGGGCTACAATTTCCCAAGAAGCTCAAGATTTTCATAGTGTTTTACTCAGCGTATGGCCATGTGGAGATTCTGGCTAAGAGAATGAAGAAAGGGGTTGATTCAATTGAAGGTGTTGAAGGGGTTCTTTATAGAGTCCCAGAGACTTTGGCTCCGGATATCTTGGAGCAAATGAGAGTGCCTCCGAAGGACAATGAGGTTCCCTTGATATCTGTGGAGGAGTTGGTTGAGGCTGATGGGTTTCTTTTTGGGTTTCCAACGAGATATGGGTGCATGGCGGCGCAGATGAAGGCGTTTTTTGACTCGACAGGGCGGCTGTGGGAGCAGCAGAGGCTGGCGGGTGTGCCTGCCGGGTTTTTTGTTAGCACTGGCACGCAGGGAGGCGGGCAGGAGACCACAGCGTAAGTATGGCCTTTGATATTGAGTAATTGGACTGATTCAAGAGTTGATTTATTTATTTTATTTTATTTTTTGGGGCTTGTGTTTTGTAGAAATTTTTTTATTATACTTTGTTATTCTTGTATATATTATTGGTTTGAGTAGTGTTCTTGATACATATAAGAATTCTGTGGAATTGGATGAACTAGAAACAATATAGAGTTCTATGCAATTTGTTGGTTGCATGAGTATAGGATAATAGGAATCCTTATTAGATGGTATTGTTTGTTTGATTAGTTGTTGGTGGTTGGCACTTTTTGAGATTGTAGATGTGATTTGCTTCCAAACAAGAGAATTGGGATAACTGTGGGGGTGAGAACCCTTTGGGGGAAGGGAACATGCTGGATGTAAGAATCTATTTGCAGGAAGTCAGACATTTTACTAGTCTGTTAGTCCCCCCATATGCTGTCATCTAGAATTAGTCAGACTGATTCACCTTGACAAAGAGAACTTCTACCTATAAATTTCAGTTTTGTTCCCTATTGGTAAGTGGTTGAGAATAATTGGTCGATTCAACTAAATTTCTGGGGAGAGATAAATGACAGAATGAGTGATTAGAACAACATCTTTATATAAATATTATTTTGATCAGTTGGAAGGGGTTTGGGCATCAGACAGAACTAACTTATGTAGTTGAGTTTCAAGAAAAGTGACAATCAGATGGGTGGGAATTATATAGATCCTACTTAGAAAGCAATTGTCACTTTGGGGACATCCAATCAAATCGGACCAATACTTAGAAAGCAGTTATATGGTTTGAGATTCTGCTAATCAATTGTTGATAACTCCAGTCCCTTATGTGCCTTTTATGGTGAGTTCAGAGATTATGATTAGGAAGTACCCATATCTGATCTGACTGCTCAGCAAATAGATGTCGTGGTTTTCATCTTTTTGTCCTTGTTTATACTTTATACCTGATAGGATTGGAATTTAGACTTGAGTTCATGGTGTTTGTTACAATCTGCTTTTTCCTCTCCTTCAAAGCATTGTTTGGATGTTTCATATCTTGCATATAGTTTGCAGCTCCAAGAACTTCTAAGGATTGGGGGATTATGCTTGTAATCAAGTTCTGTTATGTACCGAAAGTTTACTTGTCTTACAATGTACAATTAAAAGCTTATTCCAATCATATAATAATAGCCATTTAGGCTTTTAGCTCAAGACCTAAGTTCCTCTTGGTAATAGCTGGCAAAAGCATATAAGCATTTTCCTGCTCAGGACATAGGTACCGCTCTTACCCCAAACAAAATCCATCTGTTCACTCCTTACGCCACTGAGTGCCTCAGGTATAGGCATGGTTATCATTACCCCCAAGCCAAATGATTTTTCTTTGTCAGTCCTAAGGCAGGGGTATCCTTCCCAATCCATAAAACCTCCAACCCAAGTGAAGATGGGATCTAATTCTCACTCTCATACAATGTGTGGAGAGCTTACTGTCTGAATTTGTTCCAAAAAACTATTATTTTGAGGAGCCAAAGCATCAAACTAAGAACCTCCTGCATAATTTCTTTTGGTTGTGGTGTCTTTGATTTATTTAAACGTCTTCCTGTTATTAGCCCAATGTAATACATATCAACTGACTACAAAAGATTGATATCTAGCATGGACAGGGGTTCCTTGTACCTTTAGTTGGAGAAAGAGAAAGGGGGGGGGGGGGGGGGGGAATAAACATAAAAAATGGTCTATGCTCAAGTTAGGGCCATATTTGTTATTATGCCATACATCAATATAATTTTGTTGAAGCTATGGGTCATCCTCTTGATAACTACCATTTAAGTGATCAAGCTTTATTTAATGAATTTGTTAACGTGCTGCAGTTGGACAGCAATCACTCAATTAGCCCATCATGGGATGCTTTATGTACCTATTGGGTACACTTTTGGTGCTGGAATGTTCAAAATGGACTCCATCAGAGGCGGATCTCCATATGGTGCAGGAGTATTTTCTGGTGATGGCACTAGGGAACCAAGTGATACTGAGCTTGCTCTTGCAGAGCATCAGGGCAAGTACATGGCTGGTATAGTCAAGAGGTTTGCCAAAGCTTCTTAACTCTGGTCACAGCCTCAACTAGTCTCTCTAAAGCGGCGTTAACGTCCTACTCCATTTTTTCTGTTCTTCACAGATTTTCACTCGGTTTTGTGAGGTCTTCAGATATCGTGTGTTAATAGATTTTAGATAGCTGAGGAGCATTTCATTTAATAGCTTGAATACTTGTATTTCCCACAGCAGATTTCACTTCATTGATTGTAGCAGATTCCACTTCATTGATTGTTCGTTTTATTTGTATATGGTCTGAAAATCCTTTTTTTTTTTTTTTTTTTTTTTTTTTTGGTATCACTTAATATCATCAATAATATAGAGGTGTGTGTTCTTCTCCATATATTTCTTCTCACCTCTCTTCTTTTAGTTGAAAAAACATATTTATATATGATGTAATTTTTTTTTTTCCAAAATTATATTCTTTAATGGAGTCTCCTCTGCAATGGAACTGCTCTCTCACAAAGTTCAAGGTCACACAAATGGTCTCTTTTTTGGTTGGGGCTGTGTATGTTTGGTTCATTCGCATGGAAAGTCACTATCTATATAATGTGGCTTGGCATAATTTGGTTACAGATCCAAACTCTTCAACCACAGCTTTATAATATGAAAATGCAATACCAAATGCATATGATTTTTTCTTTTTCTTTTTTTGGGGGGAGAAATGACTGTTCTTGATGGAAAAGTTGCGTTTTTGACTTCTCACATGGAATATGCACAATGTCATTCATTTGTACTCATTTACAGTTGACAAAGACACATTGGTGTATTCTTCTTTGGAACAGCTGGTTGGATAAGGGACTTCATCATGGAATTTGTCCATCGTTTTAATGATTGGAAATTGGAGTCTGTTAAATTATACTTATATATAAATATCCTTTATTCGAATATTCGAGGTGGAGGTGCTTGAGATCGATTGAAGTGAAAACCAAAAGGTAATGTTAAGTTTGACATAAAATTTTTACTATAAAGCTCTTCATGGTTATAATGATGCATGAGTTCTATGGAAGAGTACATGATGCACTAAAATATTAAAGGGAGTTTTTTTTTTTTTTTTGTGGCACGTTTTGTGGGCAACTTACTAGTTGAATTAAGAGGAAAAAAGAAAAAAGTGGAATCATAACAAGACGAAGCAGCCTATAACACTTTCAAATATAATGTCATAAATAGAGTTCTATTCACCACCAATTATCACCCATCATTCCATCACTCAAAAGTTATATTGGCAAAACCACTAGTGCTATCATCAATGTTGAATGATTCAATAGGTGAACTAATCAAGCAATTAGTTTCGTCTGTACGAACATTAACATTTCCCGCGAAAACCAAACTCTTAAGCTTTATTGCCACTTCCTTCATCGAGGGTTTATCATCGCCTTTCATGTTCAACCACCATTTTGCTAGATTAGAAACTTCCTTTAGGTGCTCAATATTGCCCTCATTGACAATATGCTCCACAAGAATTTGAAGGAGGTGATCCTTATTTACAGCAGAAACAAAGTTCATAGCTAGATTTTGATCACTCTCAGCCATATCAAAACAAAGTGTCATCTTACTCGTGAGTAGCTCTACAAGAATAACACCAAAGCTATAGACATCACTTTTTTCTATTAGTTGGCCAGTATAAAAGTATTCCGGGTCTTTTTTTTTTTTTTTTGCTTAAAAAAAAAAGAATTGTAATTTAGATTTTGCTACCTTCTCTCTCTGTACTCTGTAGTATCTATCTCCTCTTTCTCAATAAAATCTTGTTATTTTAGCATATATATATATATATATTTTTAGAAGACCATTCCTTTGAGGCTAATATTTTCCTTCTTATTACCACTCACTGCAAGTATGGCTTGATTTCATGGCTATACACAAATTTAATATTTTTGTACTCCAATATGGAACGATTTCATCAATGCTTCCAGTACATAATTCGTGCACCAATTCCGGGAAATGATCTTTCCAAGTTGCAATGCTGCTCATTTCATAGACACGTTCTTCAACCACAAATTTAGTTCCACCGACTCCACACACACGCATAAGGTATAGATCCTGCTGCATTGCTGTTGGTTGGAACAGAAGAGTATACTGAAAAAAGCAACTCATGTTACTTCCTCGGACCAGTGCCAAGAGAGGCCTGGTTTCTCAATTAACCCACTCAGATTTTATCACAAAATGAACCAATGCTTTTAGTGCACATTTTTTAACCTCAAAAGTCAAAATACACATTAGAATTCCAATAATGATTGATATTTAGGAAGGAATCCCATAATACGGGTCCTGGTACTGACAAACTATGATCACAGACCAAACTATTGGGAAATCACACACCACTACTGCTTTAAAAAAATTAAAAGGTGGGGGCAATAACACTGAAAACAAGTGCAGAACACAGAAATTGACTTTTAGCATAATTTGCCCAAGCATGGCAGTGAAAGCATGTTTTCTTCCCCCAATAAAATATAAAAAGTAAATACATAACTGATGTCTTATCCTGGTGATTCAGATCAAAATAAAGAAAATCAGATGTTCCCAACCAAAACATGTCATTAAGTTACACAGCATACAAACACCTTCCAATGGGCCTCTCTTGATTCTGAAGAATTCATGTCCAATGCAAATTTACAGCCCTTGACGATTCAAGCAATGAACTTGGTGCTTAGAAAAACAGGTGGCCGCTAAAGGCAGCGTGGGAAGAGGGTTTGTCCTACATACCCACCAGCCATTGCCCTTCGGACATTGGATTCAAACAATTTTGGGTTGTCTCTTAAAACTGCAGCTGCATCATGATTGAGGGGATCTTCATAATTGGGTTCCTGCATGTACAAAGACAAGTTATAATAAAAAGGCATCCACCTAGTTGCAAGATCGTATTTGTGGAAGAATAATCAATACCGTGAAAAGATGAAATAGCCCGTAAATTATAGTGTTTATATTTAAAACAGGTTTCCAGTCTTCTCTTAGAATGTTAAGGCAGACATTTCCTTCCAAGTCGATATTAGGATGGTACACCTGCATCATAGATGCACTGTTAAAACGTCCTTACTGCAAATACCACATAATATTATTGAGTATTGAGGTACTACATTTTTAGAGAACTGGACATGCTTGATTACCTTTGTCTTACACTTGACCTTTGGTGCCTCATGAGGGTAAATAGGAGAAACGTTAAAAGAGAACAAAAATGTACCACCTCTGTAACACAAAAACAATACATTTTAATATTCAAAACTTAAACCAAGTATTATCATTAAAATCTCATGATAGGATACTTCATCACCCTTAGAAAAATGCTGAGGATTTTTATCGAGAGTACTTACAGATAATATCCGTCATCAGGCCGAATGGTAACCTCAAAGTTCATCAAGTCATCCTTGCCATTGGGAAAAGATATGACACAAGATTTTGGTAGGTTCAATTCACTGATATCTACACAATGAAAAACAAAGAAACTTTATAATAAAAAAAAAACTCTACTATTTAGCAGTGAATCAAATATATAGTTTTATGTTTGAGTTTATGAGTCAAATACCAAGTTAAGCCAGGGAGATTCCAAAAAACTTTTCTAACAAAGTCTTAAAATAAAAAATAAGTTGGGCATGTTGGTCCAAGATCTCAGGATACATCAACCAAATTTTAATGGAATGAAATACCTCATAGCAAATGCTCAGGTACATTGAGGGAAACATTTAACCTACGATATTATAGTGATTAAAATAAAAAATAAAAAAGGACTCATAACCTTTGTGAAGACGTAATTCCCCTGCACTTTGCTTCTTGACGGGTGTCTTTCCATTAGCATTTTCTGCAAGTTCCCTTTGCTTTTCCTTCACTTTAAATAGCTTAATCATTTTTCCTACAACATAATATCCAAATCAGATTACAAGTAATACAACAATACCAAATCCAAGACAAAGCTTAGGCAATACAATTCTATTAAATTAAAAAAAAAAATTAATTACATGATCAACTTAAGTTAGAAATAATTTAACAAGTCTTGGCATAAGACATGATTTTCAAATTTCATGGCAAGAAAGGCATCATCCAAGACTAAGACAACAAGGACTTGGCATACATAGGATCACCACAACAATGGGGTGGGGGGAACTAATATGGAGTAAAACTAGGTCCAAACTTCTCACTGAAGTCAGACACAACTCCAGCCACACTTCAGAACATAATCAAGCATACAACAAACTCTCTGGAATCTATCTCCTACTGTGCATTTGCCAGATATAAGCATTATCTTTAACTGATTCACAATGTTGCACTCTTATAAGGTGGCCTTCCAACTCCCAAGAAGGGTAACTTCCTTGAGATATTGAGTCTCTATTCATGTACTAAAAATGTATTGTTTTTCCATTGATCATGCAGTGCAAGGAATAAAGATGCAACAAATTTGCCAAAGCCACATATTTCCTATCTGCATGACATGTAGAGCCTCTACGTCTGTTCCTTGAAGCTACTTCAAAATCTCATATATGAGGCAAATATGCTTTTTATTGAAAAATGGATGACAGAAAAAGTACAAAATCAGCTTTAATAATTCCTTCATTATTATACACTCTTCTTGTCCTTCAAGTGCTCTTAAATTATCATTACTATGTTCAATTAGTGCTTTCTCTTCTAACAGCTTGTATGAATTAATACTAAGCTTGCTATTAAGTCCCCAATTCGACAAGTACAGATTCAAAGAATCTATTATCTTGTCGTCAAGTATACCATGTCAAATTTAATGGTAACTGAATCTTTTTTAGAATTAAATACCCAATATCATGATTTGACGCGTGTAAAGTGATGGTGGGATCATGCCAATCAAGTTAATTTCCTACTTAAGGCATGTAAAACATTATTCTCCATGGCCATACTAGGGTAAACAGATAAAGGCAATTATTAGGCTGATTTTAAACAGCCAGTTTTCTGTAGCAGCAAGTTCCTCACAAATGCTTCTCAGGCACAAGAGGGAAAAAAAATCTTTAGCGTATTGCTGGAATGAGAATGTGAAATTAATAACTTCCAAACCTCAATGATTTATATATGGACAAATTCATCCTAAACAAGGTAGGAAACAATATACATAAGAAAGATAACTCGAGACATGCCCAAAAAATTTGAGGAATTCAAAATTTCATTCTTTTAAAATACAAATCGAACAATATAACTTACCCATTATTTCTTTTACATAAATATTCAAACCAATCCAACCTATTCTAGCAATCTAACAATCCAACAAGCAATCATAGCTACCAAAAATTCAGTAAACAAAAAAAAATAAAAAATAAAAATCTCCCACTAAATAAGCATGATCCTACAATAATGCAAACACATAAGAGAGCGATGATCTCATGGACAAAAGCTAATGGCAACAAGTTTGTAGACCATAAAATAAAAGACCCACTTGAAAAAAAGCCCAAAACTTCTTAAACTTCCAACTACCTAGATAACATGGATCACACAAGAATCCAAACAGCTCCTTACTAATAATCTCCTATTACAGCTCTCATTCAATATAAAACTTTCACAAACAAATCCACCACATGCTTAAATTAAGTTATAGACTTTCCAACCTAAACAACCCGAGGCAACAAGTTCAATAATTCTTTATTCACAAAACGTATAAGCAAATTAATAACAAGAGCAAAAAAGAAACCTCCTTTACCACAATACTGAACAACCAAAAAAAAATTTCAAAACAAACAAACCCCAGAACCCAAACAAGAATCCAAACAAGAATTCCAACTAAACCCATCTCAAGAAACTCCCACAACATCAAAATCGCTATTCTAAAAGCCCCCAGAACCATCCCAAGCATCAAATCATCATACCTACAAAACACACACACATACATATATGTTTCCATACATACACAACATATACATATACTTAAAACCTGGATCAGATTAGAGTGTAAAGAGAGGAACAAGAAAGAAGCTTTTCGTGTTATTACCTGATGAAAAATATGAACCTTTTTTAGTTTTTTGCGCAGACACAGAAAAAGAGAGAGAAAGAAAGAGAGAGATAGAGAGCTTATTAGATGGAATCTGAAGAAGAGAGAGTGGTTTTATATATACATTGTATTTGTAGTATGTGATGTGTGCTGTGTTGTTTTGTGTTTCTCTGTGGTTTTTGCTTTCTTTTTTTATATATTTTTTTTTCTCTCTCTTCTTCGCGTCAATCATCGTCATCCATTATAGGTTTGGCTTTTGGTTTAGTTCGCTTTCGTATCGACAATAAAGGGTGTTGTTTTTATTGTCTACGCCCGCACCAGTTTTGTGTTTCTTCAAAGTACCGAATCATTAATTGCCACGTGGATTATTGGTAATGTTGTCATTGCGACTTAATATTTTGTTTACGTGTTCGAGAATGGAGGCAGGTGCACTGGCAGCAATAATATACTGCGTGTACGGGATTCGACACCATGAAGCGTGGTGATATGGCGTTAATTGACCGGGAACCGGTTCTCTCTGTTCTTCTCCTTCTTCCTTCAGAACAAGGAAAAGAACCAATTTTATTTTTTATTTTGTTTTTGTTTTGTTTTGAAATTAGTAATTAAAAACTGAATTTTTAGTGAGTGATTGAAGTATTTTACTCAAATACTTTTTACAAAATATTATAGTAATACAAAGTGTTCGTTTGTACCCAATTTTTATTTTTATTTTTTTTGTTTTAAATTTTTGTTTTTTTTGTTTAATGGACACTTGTTTTAAAACCCAACTTTTTAAATATACACCACCCTTTCGAACCCACTTCATAGTTTTACATGGGATTTTTTTTTTTCCTTTTTATATATAGGTGAATCACAAACATAATATGTGCAATCAAGCTAGAAGTCTAAAGTATTACATTAGTTAGTTAGTGAGTAGTCTTTGATTTATAAGTCTCATTAGTACTTACAAAGATTAGGTCATTTTGTAAGTGTTAGTGTTGTAAGTCTTGTTTTCACACTCCTTCCTTCTCTATTCCTTGTGTTTTCTGTCTATATTATTTCAAAAAAAAAAAACTAAAAGTATATTGACCTTTTTTTTTTAACTTTTTCTTCTATTTCAATTTTGTGGTTTTTAAAATTTAGGAGGATATAAATATTGAATGTTTCCGTCAAAAATACTAAGAATAGTTAATTGAGTAAAAATACTCTTATTTTGTATTGAATTTAGTAATTATAAAATATATTATAATAACATAAAGCATCCCCTTCAATTTCATCCCATCATTTACATGGGTTTTTATTTTATTCTTTGGTTATATATTATTATTATCTATCACTGTAGTTCATTAATTTTAACAATTTGCAGTGACAAAGAGCCTTTTTTTTTCCTTGCTGAGACTTTTTGACAATTTGAACTTCATCATTGATCATACACGCTCGACCTAGAGAGAAAAATCTAAATTAATAATTACACTGTACATTGATATAGTTGTCAACAAGTCACTAAAAATAGATTGGTACACAATCACAGTCAAATCTCAACCAACTTAATCAATCTAATTTTATTTATTTACTTTAAAATATTAAATTACTATTAAACAACTGTTCAAGTTCACAAAGCTGATTAAGAAAAAAAAAAAACTCAACGTTGATACAATTTAAAAAGTATATATTTATTCGGCTAAAACATTGACAGTGGATTAAAATTTATCTAAAATGTTGATGGTATTCATCTAGAGTCAATTAGAATTTATTGTTTTGATAATTACAATAATAGAAAAGGAAATAGTAGAACTCTATTTTTCTTTTTTCTTTAGAAACGAGAGTATCCAAAGCACATTAAGATTTGACTATTTCTTCGAGTATATGTAATTCTCCCTTTCACATACACTAAGTTATTAAAGAGAATAATTCCTTCGAGTTGGTTCCAAGACATTGGTTAGAGATTTCAAACTAGAGCTGTAAATAAGCCAAATGTTAAAAATTCAAACTTGTTCATTTAATTTTATTTCTAATACAAACCAAGCCTGAGCTCGAGCTCGAGCTCATGTTCAAATAATTTTATATGTTCAAGTTTGATTAATTTTCATGTCGAACAAAAAAAAACTTGATCATATTCATGAGCTAATGTATTAACTTGTTCTTTTACCATTGTGGGGGTTAGAATCTTCCAAGACAAAAGATCTTGGAAGATTTCGATTGTCACAATTAATTTGTTATATATATGGGAAAAGATTTTACAATGGGAAAGCTAAAGAAGGAGATCAAAATACTGAATATTAGATTTTATAATAAATTGGGAATATTAAGTTGTCAATATTATATGCATCCGTAGGCAAGTACAAATTTTCCTATAACTCACTTTTAACTCTAATTTCATTCTAAAAAAAAAAAAAAAACTAATTTTTCTCACCCCACCCTAATGTGGGGGGTATTCTCTTTTTATATTATATGACCCTCCCCTTAATGGTGGGTTGTGATAATGAAAGTCAGAAAATACTTGTCCCATCAAGTGTTTTTTCCCTCCTCTAGGTAATTTGAGTGAGCTATTAGATATGAGGCACTGTTTAAGCTAGTCATTCAGTAATAAATGTAGTTCATGTTGGGTGGGAACATCTAAATAATAAGAATGTGACTGTTGCTGGGTTTAGGCACAACCTTCTATTGTCCCTTGGCTATCTTCTATAGTTGTGGTGCTAATCTTGGCTGGTTCCTCACACAAGTATCCTTGTTATACTTACGAGGTGGAGGACTTTGTCTACTAGTGCTGGGCTGAGAAGAGGGAGCTCCCGGGCATGGGCCTTTGGTCCCAAGGTCAAGCCTAACCTCTCCTTTATTCCGTGTGGACCGGGCCTGTTCCCTTGGCATCCCTTCTTTCTTGGGCTTATGATCCACAATGCGTGGAAAAAAGCTGGTTAGACCACTTCCTCACAACCATATAATAAAATCATTACAAAATTTTTCTACCCATTCACAAGTTTATGAATATTCTGCATTGTCAATAATCTCAATATTTGTCTCTAACAAAAAAACAAAAACAAAATACAAATAGTGTCATATCATTTTGAATATTTGATATCTATCTATTTATATATATATATGTTTTTTTTTTTTTGATACATCTATTTTTATATTATTAATATCCTAAAAAGAGGGATTTTTTTTTTTTTTTTTGAGAAACAAATAAGAAAGTTGCTTTAGTCATAACCAAAATTACCCATTAACCCCTGAAGAACGAACAATTTTCCAAGTCAACCCCATCACCCCCATTTTCACTCTCTGAAACTCTCTCTCTCTCTCACAGTCTCTGTGTTGTGTCTCTGACTCTGATCAGACCCAAACCCAAAACCCTAAGCTCCAAAAAGCGAAAATGTCGAAGCTCCTCATATTATTCCTAACCCTAATTCCTCTCCTCCCGATTCTCACCACCTCCTTCTCTCTCGAAAACCCTTCGAGTCGCCGAGTCCTCGTCTTGCTCGACGACCTCGCACTCAAATCCTCGCACTCCGTCTTCTTCAACTCCCTCCAGTCCCGCGGATTCGACCTCGATTTCAAGCTCGCCGATGATCCCAAGATCGGCCTCCACCGTTACGGCCAGTACCTATACGATGGCTTGATCTTGTTTTGCCCCACCACCGAGCGTAAGTTCCTTCATTTTTTTTTTCTCTCTCTCTTTTGGATCTGTTTGGTTGCCGAGAAAATGAGTGGAATTAAGTTAATTTTCGGATCTTATTAGCTCAATTTAGACAAATGGAGGTTAATAGTTTTCTTTCCGAATTGCGCTTGCATTTTCTCAGTGAATTTGAGCTGGATTATATTTGATATTTTACGAATTCAGAGGGGTTTATATATTTATTTGACTGATTATAAATCTATTTTATCAAATTCCTTGCGTTGTTATTTGATTGCTCGTTTTTTCATCTGTTTGATTGCCGAGAATGTGAGGGAAATGAAATGAAAGTTTGGATCTTATTAGCTCAATTGAGACGATGGAGGTTAATATTTTCCTTTCTAAATCGTACTTGCATTTTCTCAGCAAGAAAACATGGCTTAAAGCTTTAATAGTAGCGATTTGAGCTGGATTAGGTTTGACAGTTTGGAAATTCAGAGGGATTTATTTATTTATCTGACAATTATAAATCTATTTGTATCAAATTTTTATGTTTTTATTTGGTTAGCGGTTTCTCCTTTTTTTTTTTTAAATCTGTTTGGTTGCCGAGAATATGAGGGAAATGAAAGAAGGTTTGAATGTTATTAGCTCAATTGAGAGAATTGGTGTAGCATTAGTTGAATTGAGGTTCATTAATTGTTCTCTCTAAATCGGACTCACATTTTCTCAGCAAGCATACAGGGCCTAAGGCTTGAATAGTAGAGATTTGAGCTGAATTAGGTTTGATAGTTTGGCAATTCAGAGGGATGTTATTTATTTGTATATCTATTTGTATCAAATTCTTTAGGTTTTTCTTTGATTGCTCCTTTTTATTGGGTTCTATATGGTTGCCAAGAAACTGAGGGAAATGAAATGAAAGTTTGGATTTTATTAGCTCAGTTGAGACAAATGGTTGCATTAGTCATAGTTGGATGGAGGTCTGTTTGTTAATTGTTTCTTTCAATATTGTACTTACAATTTCTCAACAAGAAAACAGGCTTTAAGGCTTGAATAGTAGCAATTTGAGCTGAATTAGGTTTGATATTTGGAAAATTAGAGGGATGTTATTGTATGATTATTTATAAATGTACTTGTATCTATTTGACTTTTCTGCTTATAAAAAAAATAAATGTACTTGTATCAAATTCTGTAGGTTTTGGAGGAACCATTGATTTGGCAGCTATACTGGATTTTGTTGATTCGGGTCATGATTTGATTATTGCGGCCGATTCTAATGCATCTGATTTGATCAGAGAAATTGCCACTGAGACTGGAGTTGATTTTGATGAGGTGGGTATTAGCATGTAAACATTTTGATCACCTACTATATATGTTCAATTTCTACAGTGTGTTTGGATTGCTTTGTGGTTTACTTTAAAAAAAAATTACATGGAGACATTATTTCATTTATATGGGTACAGGACCCTGCTGCCCTGGTTATTGATCACGTCAGCTATGCTGTTTCAAACACTGAAGGAGACCATACATTGATTGCTAGTGATGAGTACATCAAGTCTGATGTAATTTTGGGAAGCAAGAAAATTGAGGCAAGTGCTGACATTGTTAACATTAGTCATTAGTCTCTACAAAAATATTATTTCAGATGCACATTGCCTGACATACATTTAAGAGTTTTTGCAATGACTATTTATCAACAAAAAAAAAAGTTTTTGCAATGACTGGCCTTACAACTTTATTCATGAAATTTCCATAACACATTATTCTCTGATGTCATTTTCACTACGTTTTATAATAGCGTTTTCTCATGTTTAATGTGCTTTTACAACCACTGGCATACCGCACTAAGTTCACTGTAAAAATTATTAGTAAGTGGCTATGACATCACAGTATTCACTTTTGTTCACTGTTTGGATGAACCTGTGACAGGCTCCTGTACTTTTTCAAGGAATTGGCCACTCATTAAATCCTTCCAATAGCCTGGTAAGATGTCCATCTCATATGCCTTTAAACAACTAAGGGCATGTGCGAATATCAAAATTATTTTAACTTTAGTTCATATGCTTTTGTCATAGTCATTTAATTTTTCCTTATCCTCCATCAATAGGTGCTGAAAGTTCTTTCAGCTTCTCCTTCAGCATATTCTTCTAATTCAAAATCCAAGCTGTCAAATCCTCCATCACTTACTGGATCTGCTATCTCTTTAGTTTCTATTGTGCAGGTATGTTGTAATTTAAATCTTCTTTTTCATCAACTGTTGCAAGCTCTTATGTAATGTTTGTGTGATTTTATGAAGTAATTGACACGCACCTGGTAATGATTGACAACTATGCATGCCAAGCAATATTGTAGAGTTTCATACATTATACTTTGTTATCTGTTTCCTGTGTTTTGGTAAGGACATCTCCTCCTTTGCTCTTGGCTTAACATAGAGTCTAAAGCAGTTTTTTTCCTATCTTAAATTGTCTTAATGGATGCAGAAGAGAAGGCATAGCCTAAATTCACATAGAAAGTGTCTTTTTTTTCCTCATTACCAATATTTGGCAGAACCAAAACTGATAATCAGGCTTGATTGTGTTTTAGATCTCTTGTGCAACATAGGATTTTTTGTGATGATATATCTACTTTGCGGATAACTTTGATGGAATTCGAACTAATTCCATTCTTACATGTCGCATGTACTTGATCCATGTTATCGAATTGGCATTCTGAGCCTCAAAATTGGCTTAATCTTTGACTTTCTACTGAATTCTTCTTTCTGATATTACTTCCTATTCCAAAGAACAAGTTCCTTCAGCATAAGAAAGCATATTATTAAAACTAAAGACTTCTTACTCCTAATTGGTTGAGGAAGGCTATTGAACTTTGGAGCTTGTTTTCCTGCTCGATGTAACCCTACAGCATGTTTATTTGTGTTCGAGAAGTAGCAATTTTTGGTCTTGGGGATATGTTTTGTTACTGTAGTGCACAACACAGATTCTTAGTAGGTTATGGTTAGAATGAGTATTAATATTGATGAGAAGGATTTGTGTCTTATTAACTTTGCATATATATGAAACTTTTATGTTCTCAATAGCATTTTAGGCTGCTTTGATCTCTATAATGCATGGTTTTAGTGCAGTTGATATCTTCATAAAATCTGAACAGTTTCAGCTGTTTTTTGTTGCAGGCTAGAAACAATGCTCGGATTTTAATCTCTGGTTCATTAAGTATGTTCAGCAATCGGTATGTAGTAGTTACTGGTCAGCCTTGCCAAAGTTTTCTTGCTCATGTCATGTTCATTAATAAATTTTGGCTTTGTTTTCAGATTCTTCAGATCTGAGGTGCAGAAGGCTGGGAGTCCAACCAAGTGAGTTAAACTTTGGCAAAAAGCTTTTTGCTTTTGGCCTCAGCTTTTTAACAAATAAACACCAAAAACTAGCTTTTAGCCTTTTGTCACACCTTTACTATAAAAGCTACCAAAAACTACACTTTTGATAAACACTATGCAAATAAGCCAGTGAAAACTATGGGGTTCCAAACAGACACAAATTGTTGCTGAGGTAGATTCTTGCAGTTTTTTGCCTCATAATTCGTTGACGGTGAGAAGGATATTGAATAAATTATCTGTTAGAGGCAGCTATAACTGTTGTCAACAAACTCTTAGCCTAATCCTCTAAGCACATTGGCTATATTTATACATTTTAAGAGTGCAATATAAATTTATGAATTAATAGAACTTTGGACATAATACCCAATACAGTTTCTGATAGACCTGTTGACGCCTATGGAGATTACTGTGCTCAGGATGTGCGGTTATTGATAGGAGCCTCCAGAACAGAGAGAAGTAAATAATAATAATAATGTCATGCTAATTTAATGCAAATTATGGTTTGGAAGTGGTGTTCATTGTTGAAAATGAGCTACACTCTCTCTCTCCCTCTCAATATCTCTTCCAGCAACAATTGTTGCAGTCTCTATCTCTCATGATTGCCCTCTGTCTGATGATTACAGTACAAGTTTTCATGGAATTTAGAATCTCCTAATTAAATATTTGGATATCCATGAAAAATGAGGTCTTGATAGAAATATACTTATGTGTCTTATTTTATGCATATTCTTTTTAATACTTAGAAAATGGTCATCTGCTTCTAAATAGAAACTGATTATAGATTTCTTTTGTGGTATCAGACATGAGAAATCGGGTAATGAGCAGTTTTTGACTGAACTTAGCAAATGGGTTTTCCATGAAAGAGGTCATCTTAAGGTAAGTCTCTTACTGTAACCTAGATGTTACTTAGTTCCATCTGAATAAGATTCTGAATAAAAAAAAAAATCATTTATTTTATGTCATCATTTAACTACAATTTTTTTAAATCGTTACCTGCTGCATCATGTTTGGATCATAGGCTATGAATGTAAGACACCACAAAGCTGGAGAGGCCGATGAACCTACCATCTATAGGGTCAACGACGACTTGGTAATTTTACTTTACTGGAGTAATTATTAAAATATAAGTGCTAAAATTTAATAAGGAAAGATTTTGGCCACTACTCACATTTTAAATCTGGTTGAAGGAATATTCGGTTGAGATTTATGAGTGGTCTGGTACAAGTTGGGAACCATATGTGGCTGACGATGTTCAAGTCCAGTTTTACATGATGAGTCCCTATGTTCTGAAGAATCTATCAACTGACAAGAAGGTACTTTATTAGATTATTTACGGCATATGTTGCATGCAACTTCACTGCCTGAGTTTCTAGTACACCTCTATTCATAATTACGTCATCTTGCAGGGTAGTTACTTTACAGCATTTAAGGTTCCAGATGTTTATGGGGTTTTCCAGTTCAAGGTTGAGTACCAAAGGCTTGGATACACAAGCTTATCCCTGTCAAAGCAGGTATATAATGTCTTGTACTTCGTGTTCAATGTGGGGCATTCTAAAAGGGGCATGGGTGGGGGGGAGTGGAACTGATATTTCATGTAATAAATATTTGTAGTAAGAGTGGATATCATAGAATGCAGAAGTGAATATAGCTTCCTTCCTATGCTTGATGCTAATTGCAGCCAAACTGGTTATTGCTGTTTGAGTTGAAGAGTGGCTATATAAAAAGATGTAGAGAAGAATCAGAAATGCACAATACTTATATAGTCTGTGGTCTTTAGTTACGTTCATTGCTGAAGTTAGTTTCAACTGTCCTCCATTGGAATTGTCAGATTTCAACTCTTACATGACCATTTTGCTAAGAATATAATGCTTACTATGATTCCTGTTCAACAATTAAAAATAATACAGAATGAAAAGCATGATCTGTGCTATGTCTCTCACATGATATTGCCTGTGTCATGACTTTCAAGCTATGGAGTAAGTTCAACAAAGTGATAACAAAGTCTAAGCATCTTGAAATCCGACTATATAATAAAAAAACTGATCTGCAAATTGAATACCATCTTAAACAATTTGCAAGTATGATCTAGTAAAATATATTAACATTTTCTTTCTCTCGTAACTATTGACCTGCAGATTCCAGTCCGACCCTTTAAGCACAATGAATATGAAAGATTTATACCGGCAGCCTATCCATATTGTGGAGCAGCATTTTCAATGGTATGAGACTCTCTCTCTCTCTCTCTCTCGCTTATTTATTTACAATTTATTATAGGGAGAAATTAGCGCTATAGGATTCTTCTGAGTTCAGGTAACTGGACTCCTCTGCATGCTTCAGCTCTGGTTCTTTATACAGAAGCTGCAGTGTCTTTTTCTTATACCTGGTAATGCTGTCTAATCAGGGTTGGTCATTGGTCTGTAATCCCGATGGGGGAGTAATGAGCAAAGCTCAAGTTGTTGGCAAGTAGTTGTTCACTTGTTGAAGCTTTCGATTGATTGACAGTCTTGGGCTATGCCTATGCTAAAGGACTGACATTAGTTTGTTCAAATTGATTTTTGCATTCTGTTGCCCATTTCTTCCAAAGCTGGAATACTGTCACTTATGCCATACTATTGCATTGGCACAAAGCCATCAGCAATGAGTGTCCCCTAGTTTTTTGGTGATACTGTACAATAGTAGAGAATCTTTATTTTTTAGTCTAATGCATCTTTCGTTTCTGGAATTCTGATCTTTGTGATGATATTTTCTGATGCAGATGACAGGTTTCTTCATCTTCACTGCTGTCCACCTTTACAGCAAGTAGCTGTAGAACCATAGGATGTGGGCATAATGTACTGTTTAGGACTGCAAGCGTAATTGTCTTATTGAAAATTTTGTTTAAGCAATGATGTAGCTTAGATGCTTTTGATAGTTGGATAAGTCACTTGAGTAATTTTTTTGATAAGCACATCTCACTTGTTTTAGTTGTGATCACTATCTTGAGCTTATTTTTAAAGATATCTTGTAGGCATATTAGTTTTCTTGCCAAATACCCCAAAATAAAAAATTACAGGTAAATGTGATCACTAAAATTATTTTCTTTTAAAGTTCCTAATTGCTCATAATAATACCAAGAAAATTGTTGAACCGCTCCCTTGATAACAGCAACCGGAGGAATCCTCACGGTTATTAAATTTCTCCTCATTTGATTAACAAGAGATCAACGATACCAACGGGTGAAAGGTTGAATATAGGTTTTGAACAAGGTAAACGAATAAAATCTTTGTGCTTGCTATGGCTGCCTGTGTTAACACCATAAAATCTTCAAAACGTTAAGACAACTCCTGTACCTGGAGAAGCACAAGCAACCCAATGTTGCGACCGAATCATGGTTAGATTGCAATTAGAATGGGAAGTTTTATTTTTCTTATAGAATGGCAATGCGAAATATTTTTTAGAAGATTACTTGTTTTTCTTATCTGGTGTTATGTGGCTGATTGTTTTCTTTTTACAATTCGTGCATGAACCCCTAATCAGATCAAACACCACGTTTTACCCTTGAAACTTTTTTTTTTTTTTTGAGAATTACCCTTGAAACTCTAAATTCAGAACAGAAGGCCATATAAGCTAACATTACTATTATGAGGTCTTAGGCTACGTTTGGACATGAACAGTACATTAAGGCAAGTGTGCAGTGCTGAACAGTAATTTTTAACACAAAAATTATTTTTTTATTGTTTTCAGCAATAAGTTTTCAGTTTTCAGCAAAATAAACGGTATCCAAACACACACTTAGAGTGAAAATAGTGGTATCAAGGAGTCTTCTCTCTCCCTCACAATCCCTCTCAAATTTTATGTGAGACGGTAATAAACTTAATGTAATATGCACATTCTTCTACCACTTTATGCTTTACTCTCTAAATTTAAAGAACCCAAGGAGGTGTTTGGGCTAATTTTCACTATTTCAACCCTCTCAAAAATCGTCCCCCAACAAGTGGTAATACCATATAACAAAATATGTGTACTAAGTGGATGCCTTATTTTTTTCATTATTTTTATTTGATTTTTTTTTTTCAATCATCATATTTATAAGTAAATTAAGTAAAAATTTACTTAAAAAATATATATTAAACAATTAACATAATTTTCTTCAAAGTGGCCCGAAATTCATTTGGGTCAGTTCATATCCGGCCCATTCTCAAACTTTTCTGTTTTTTCGACTAGGCCCATTACCCAAACTAGCTTCCTTCCCTACCCTCTTACACAAAAACCCTAATCCCCCACAAACATATATATCTTCCCATCTTCCCTTCATTTCTTAGCCGTCAAACTCACACAAACACACACAGTTCTTCACCTTCCCCTTCCCCCCTCCCCCAAAATCAAATGGGTCGTGTAATCAGAGCTCAACGTAAGGGTGCCGGGTCCGTCTTCAAGTCCCACACCCACCACCGCAAGGGCCCCGCCAGGTTCCGCAGCCTCGACTTCGGCGAGCGCAACGGCTACCTCAAGGGCGTCGTCACCGAGATCATCCACGACCCGGGTCGCGGTGCCCCGCTTGCCCGAATCACCTTCCGCCACCCCTTCCGGTACAAGAAGCAGAACGAGCTCTTCGTCGCCGCCGAGGGCATGTACACCGGCCAATTCGTCTACTGCGGGAAGAAGGCCACCCTTGTCGTTGGGAACGTGTTGCCCCTGAGATCCATTCCCGAAGGAGCTGTGGTGTGTAACGTCGAACACCATGTTGGAGATCGTGGGGTTTTCGCTAGGTGTTCTGGGGACTATGCTATTGTTATTAGTCACAATCCTGATAACGACACTTCCAGGTCTTTTGCTTTTGTTTTTGTTGTTTTGTTGTTTTTTTTAAGATTTGTTGTTTGTTTATGTGTTTAGATTTTATGGAATATGTGTGTTGTTCATTGATTTTTTTTTTGGAAAATGATGTGGGGTTTGTGGAATGTAAGGTGTTAAATGTGTTAACTTTGATAGGATTGATTTTCTGTTCTATGATTTGGCTATTGGATTACTTGATTTTTCTAACATGAATTGCTTATGCTATGAGTAATTTGTTGATATCGAATTGGATCATACCGGTTAATAAGTATGTACCATATATATATATATATAAAACATAGAATTTAAAATCCATGCCCAAATATTATTCTAATTGAATTAATACAATGAATTCATATGTTTTAAGGCTTTGTTGTTGTATTCTTATATTGTTGTACATAGAGTGGCATCCACAGCCTAGATTTTTTTTTTCAATATCGGCCTAAACATCAATAGTGATGAAAACACCCAAAAAATCCCCTGTACAGCTGGTATAGGCTGGTATTGGTATGGCATTGAGAAATTTGATTCCAACTCTACTTGCTACATAGAGTGGCATGTGCTTCTTTTCATGAAAGAAATTATTCTTCTTTTCATTAATGGTTGGAGTGATTTGTTGTTCATAAGATTGTGAAAAGAGATGGGGGACTTGGAAACATTGGTTTACTAATAGTGCCAGTTCGCAAACTGGAATGATGTATCCGTATCTTTTCTAATCTTTTTGGAGTTCTTATATTGTTGTACCTAAAAGATCATTTTTTTTTTTTTTTAAGTAACCATGTATGTTTATGTTAAGTCCTGACGACTTCCCATGATTTGTGTTCTTTCCAAGGAATATAGTTGATTAGTTCTGTAAAACTTATGGGAATTCATGACTTATTCCACTGATATCATAGATGTCTATATTTCTATATTTTCATTCAGAAGTGTCAGTTGCTCATCAGTTTTGTATCTTTGCTCAATTTAACAGGGTCAAACTCCCATCTGGTGCTAAGAAGATTGTTCCAAGTGGCTGCCGAGCAATGATTGGGCAGGTTGCCGGTGGAGGGAGAACTGAGAAGCCCCTTCTCAAGGCTGGTAATGCTTACCACAAATTCAGAGTGAAGAGAAATTGCTGGCCCAAGGTACGTGGTGTGGCTATGAATCCAGTTGAGCATCCTCATGGAGGAGGTAACCATCAACATATTGGACATGCTAGCACCGTCAGGCGTGATGCACCTCCTGGTCAAAAGGTTGGTCTCATTGCTGCCAGGAGGACTGGTCGGCTTAGAGGACAAGCTGCTGCAACTGCTTCTAAAGCTGACAAGGCTTAAAAGAGTGTTATATTTTTTATCTGATGCTTTTCTTGATTATCATCTAAGACTAGTCGGTGAACTTTATTGCAGAAATTTTGTTTTGGATTGTTTTCTTTTTCATTTTTATTTTTTAAATTATAAGAATTGGTTTGTGCACGTTTTGAAATTAGTCCAATTAAACTGTTCCTATTTCTGTTGAAGTTCTCTTTACATTATACATATGATACAATTTAGTATCAACTATGCTTTAGCAAAGCTTTGATAATCAGAATAATTTTATTATTTTTTCATTATACTGATGCCTTTGGAATCCACAATAAGTTATAAACTTTTGACATAATGGTGGTGGCAGTGTTAGTAACCGTCATTTTGGCGAGAATGGAGCTATGGTTATGTCCATTGACTTCAATCTGTCTCAGAGACGCTGAATAATTCAATTGTAAGGTGCTTTTGTAAGATTAGATTTACCTTGTTGATTGAAAAGCCGAACCTTTGGCTCTTTGGCCATAAGGCGATGAGTGATGCTGAATATAGTTGAGTTGCTGCTATTGATCGGAAACTAAGTGTCAGATTCTTTAGTGATGGATCTCTGTAAGAATGATATTTGACTTATTATTAATCCCATTGATGAGGCCAAGAGTGGAGCCAGAAAGGCTTTTATTTCTTAATTAGACCAACTGTTATTAAGGGAGGTGGTGAACCTAGATGCCTTCTGGGAGGACTATGAAGATGATATGAAGGCCTAACAGGGATTTGTGGGTGGTAGGGAAAACTTGTTTGTTGTGGGGTTTCAGCAAATGTTAGATAGATGCCACTTATGTAAGGCCTTGGTAGCGATGAAGATTTTGATGGGGATGCTAGAAGGTGGTGTAGAGGATTGGAAATCATATGGGTCCTTTCCTGTAGGCAGATGTATCGTAAGATGCTGTGAATTGTGGCCGTTTTTTTAATGAATTTGGGTGGAGTTTGACATAACCTAAGACCCTATTACTAAGCAAACAGATCAATTTTTTGGTTTTGCCAACTCCAATTTACTACGATGCTTTCAAGTTCAACTTGTGATTACTGTGGGGGAAAAAGCTTGAAATCAGTCCATGTTCTCTGGACTGTCAATATGCAAGTAGAGGATTGGCATGCCGGTTGTTTAAAATAAGTTTAATCAAAGCTTTTCTAATTGGGCCATGATAGATATCATTGTCTGGATGGTCTAACACTTGCATTAGTTTTGGATGATTTAGTATCAGAGGAATGAAGCCATGCTTTTGTTGCCGGTTTGAGTTGGCTGCCTTATCCCCCATCTTTATTTACAAATCATATTGTTAGAGTTCAGCATATCCTGGACGGAAATGACTCCTCATTATGGAGCAACACTTGCATTAGTTTTGGATGATTTAGTATCAGAGGAATGAAGCCATGCTTTTGTTGCCGGTTTGAGTTGGCTGCCTTATCCCCATCTTTATTTACAAATCATATTGTTGAGTTCAGCATATCCTGGACGGAAATGACTCCTCATTATAGAGCAAGACTTAGATACAGTACTTAGGTGTTGTTTCTTAGGTCCATCTTTTAAGATTTTATCATGTGAATTTTTTCTCATGGAATAGCATAGAAGTGTATTTTTTAGTTAAGTTGGCTACCTTATCCCCATCTTTATTTACAAATCATATTGTTGAGTTCAGCAATATCCTGGACGGAAATGACTCCTCATTATAGAGTAAGACTTAAATACAGTACTTAGGTGCTGTTTCTTAGGTTATCCTTTTAAGATTTTGTCATGTAGATTTTTTTTATGGGATAGCATAGAAGTGTATTTTTTAGTTAAGTAGATACACGGCTAAATCTTAAAAGAAAAACCTAAGGAATAGCACATAAGGTATTGTACCTAAGTTTTATCCCTCATTATAAATATTAACAAAGGCCAGAGACTCAAGGCAAACAACAAAAATGCCTCACAACAGATTCTGGAGGAACAAGCTGGGAAGAAAACAGATAAGGAATGTACTTGAGCAATGCAATTCAGCAATACACAAATCCTTCTTAGAATCTCATTAATAGCATTTTTATGGAGCTAATTTGGGGAGCAAAGTTGTCTTTAACTTAAAGGTGTTAGTTTGGATTGCACAAATCAAAGCCATAACCCAATTGGCTTTGTGGTAGTCAAAAAAAAAAAATGGAAGGTGAGCTCATCCGCTTGATTGGCTTGAAAAATATCAAAAGAGGGACATGAAATTCTTGAGGGAGATTGAAGCAGTCAAACATGGAGCCAGATGTTACTGTGATATAAGATCCTTTTTTTTAGTGAGATGAACCAAAACACAATAGTCTTCATTTGTGACTTATAAAGGTTGAACTGGCCAAACACAATAGTCTTCATGAGTGGTTCCAAACTGCCTTAACTAGCAAATCTAATGTTTCATCGTACCTGTCTAATGGTAAATCTTAATCCATCTTTTAGGATCTTGGTGTTTGCCGCCTACATCATATTTTTTAAAAATTGAGCAATCCATTAAGACTGATCTTTTGGTTTTGGATCTTTAATTATAATGATAGATTTCTCGTGGTCATTTTATTTCCACTTGAAACCTTTATATCATAAAATTCACCATGTACCAGTTAAATTCATTTAAAATTACATCTCCGTCCAGTGCATAATTGAAGTCAATTTACAACTACTAATTATCTTTTGCATTCAAAATATGCATCTATCATTTGGTATTCACACAACCATGAGATCCATATACCAGACACATGTAAGGCTAGAGAATGTGAGGCTCTACCAAAACAATGAAAATAAAATGAGGAATTTGAAAATCAATATACCCATGAAGAAAAGAGTGGGTCTTCCCAGAAAGAAAGAAAAAAAAAAACAATTTACACACTTTGAAGTTTTTTTTTTAATACCCAGAACAAAATGAAAAATAAACCAAAAAATGAAGAAGGAAAATAAAAATATATGTATGGCGAGTTACTAAGAAAACACCTTGTGTTTGAAAATAAAAGGTGTTAATCAGCGAAACTTCCAGTGTTTCTTTTGGCCTCCCATGAATCAGTTTAAGCATTAACCATTAAGGCTTTTTTAGCTTATCTGGGATTATGAAGGCACAAACAATAGAAAACCCAACAACCAAAAAAGAACAAATTAAAAGAAAAGAGCTCTAATAAGACACATTGGAGTGTCGTTGAAAACTCTTGTACAAAGAGATGGGAAAACATTTTACTTGAAAATTGAAAGAGAAATACCAACGTTGGAAAGCCTAGCTCTTTTGGACTACAGCATATCAGTGCCTTGGAGGCTCTGTGGCTGAAAAGTCTGGTATTTATAATCACTGGTGATTGTAAAGTCAGCCAAAACCCTAATCCCCTCATGGTTTTAAGATTTCGGCCTTTACTTTAATGCTATTCCTATTTGTCACCTTAATGTTTTTAAGTTTTTCATCTTAACCCATATACTTAACGGAATGACATATCTTGCAATTTTTTTTAATGAAGCTGAAGTTAAATGTTTTAGTCGTCAGATGGTGTCCAAATCAAATTGTAAAAATTACGAAACTAATACAAAAATACAAATTTGAACAAATATGAAATTGAATTAATATGAATTTATAATGGACATCTTTGTAATTGGAAATGTGGAATAAGTTCTTATATCAAATTTCTTTCATTTGGAGACAGTGAAAGATATTGATTGGGAAAAATAGTTAATCAATACAATAACACACTGCGGAATTATTTCTTTTTTCCCTCTTTTGTATAATTTTTTTTTTTTTTTAATTTCAATTCAAAGCTTCTTTATAAAAATTTCACCTTTGTTTGATTCTAAGGGCAATTTCCTCAATTTTAAATCATGCACCATACAATTTATGAGAAAAATATGTTTGGTAACAGTTTTTGTTTTCTATTTTCAAAAACTTGTTTTTGAGAATAAAAAGAAAAAACAATTTTCTTGTATTTTTGAAATCAAAATTCTTGGTGCGATGGTCACTCCACAAGTATAAGTGCTTGTGGGGTGTGAAGGGTAAGAGCCGAAGTTTAAGTATTTTTTGAGAGAGTTTTAACATATGACGTCCGCTCCTAATGATAGTTCATTATCATCAGACTAAGACACCAATCAGTTTTTGGTGTAGGCATTGAACCTCAGATCTCTTATACAACCATCAGAGACTTTATCAGTTGAGCTAACTGGAACCCATCGGAGTTTAAGTATTTAAGAGGGAGTTTCATACACATATACATTTAGATTATGCTAGAGTAGAATTTCTATCTTGTATAAAAAAATTAAAAAAAAACAAAAACTTGTTTGATTAGTTTGAAATTTAAAAAAAAAAAAAAAATTTGAAGAAAAAAATAGAAAATACTGAAATATGTTGTTACTAGGATTCAAACTTTGGCGCTAACTCATTAAATGAGATGAATTTATTAAATCAGACTCATGTTTTTATTAGCTTTGAAAACTAGAAATTGAAAACAGTCTTTTGCCGGATTTCAATTTCCTTCACAAATTAAATTTTAAGAACAATTTTTGTTTTCTATCCATTTTGGATTGTCAAACAAATTTTTTAGTTTCAAAAATAGAAAATTATTTTTAAAAACAAAAAATAAGAGAAAAAAACAGTTGTCAAGTTATATACTATTCACAACCATATTGAGAACACAGGTATAGGCGTATAGCTTGTCTCTGTGACTGTCTAGGGTAGTGTACTCTCTAGATTGACAAAGTAATCTTAATAATCTCTCCCTCTCTCTCTTGAACCCCCGCCCTCTATTTCTCTTCCGTTGCCTAAATGTCGTACGAATGGTTGTCTCACTTTGAAAATTCAAACCTATCCCATCCCAAACCCCTTTTTTTATCTTGCATTCTTTGCAAAAATGTTACAACAAAAGATACAAGTAATTTTTTATTTTTGAGAAGAAAGATATGAGTAAGTTATTCAACATACTTCAGTACCCAATTTTTCCACAACATTTGAAATCAGCAAAATTGCACTATAGAAACAAGCATTAAAATCCTGAAGAAAAAAAAAAACAGTATATTCAGATTTCAAACCTATTGAAACCCAAAGAACATGAAACTATTTGATAAATTCTCATCTTTAACATGTCTCAAATGCAAGTAATCACTAAATGAAAACTCTAGGTTCATTGAGTAGTAGATAAATAAAAGTTCATTGGAATATCTGGGTTGATAACAATTTCGGATGCTATTATGAATATTTTTTATTTTGAACCTATCTTTATTTTGTTCCCTTCTAAATGTCTTTATCGTATCTATCTTTTGTGGTTTGGCTAAACTTAAATTATTTCTTGAAGGATTTTTTTTTTACCAAATGTGCAGAACCGATAAATGATTTCTTGCTTTTATATTAAAATAAATCCATTAGTCTTTCACGCCTTCCTAGAAATGTGCATCATTGGTATTGTAATTAACAAAATTTAAAGATTAATGTTGCCTACATAACATTTTCACAATAAATTCTAAATGACAAGTTATTGATGATTCTAATCTTAATCTAATACTAAAATTACTTTTTTTTGCCTTTCATTATCAGCTTATTACCTAAAAATTTGTTATGATACACATAGCAAAATTTTTTACATTGCCTAGCTAGTCATGGTTCAATAGATTGCACTTTACCTAATTTTGAAATCAATAGTCTTACAATAACTAACGATACAATAAAATATTTGAACCAAATTTTAAAAGACGAGCAACTATCTCAACACAAATAACAACAATATCAATTAAAGAAGGCGAGATAGAGACCAACAACCATTTAGCAAAGTCTCGCAGCCAACAAAGTTCTTTAAATGCCAACCCTAGGGCTGCATGGTGCTTGGATCGTTGGTGGCATTGGAGCAATGGTGATTTGTAGAATTCCAGTACATGGGTTGATGACTTGATGTTATTAGGTTTATTCAGATGAAAAGAATTAGAAGAGACACAAAGAGAAAATAATAAATAAACTAATAGTGGTCAATTGTGTTGTGAAAAATAAGATATTAAAAATAAGGTGAATTTTGAAATAATGAATTAAAATAAATAAAGTACTTATGAAGGGGCTAAAATCTATTATTATTTTTAAACTACCACTAATGTGAGTGCTTTTAGTACTAATAAATTAGTTTGCTTTACTTGTTTAGTTTTGGTATTCTTAACTGACAATTTTATATTTTCCTCAAAGAAAAAACTAATAGTTTTATATATTTTTTGAAATGTAGTGGTTGAACAATATAGGCTAGCCAAAAATGAAAATTTAGACTTTAGTTTTGCTTTTAGATTTAAAGTTGATTTTTTTTTTTTTTTTTTTTTGAGAAGGAGATTTGGTTATAATAAAGGCGTAAATGCTTTTTTTTTTTTTTTGGTTGAAAAAGGCATAAATGTATATTTGGATCCTATATTTTGAACTTATTTCTATTTTGGTCTCTACTTTTTTATTTTACCGCTTTTAGTCCCTAAATGAAAAATACGTTCCATTTTGGTCTTTACCGTTGCGCACTTAACAGAAATATCTAACGTGGCAAACACAGCGCATTGTTGGCACATTAAATACTGACATAACCATTAAAATAAGAAAAATGCTATATCTACAATATTTTTACAACAAATCCTAAGTGGCAGGTTGTTGGCAGGTTGTTACTGGTTGTTATTGCTGTTATTGCTGGGGCAAAAATGTAATCTTAGTGTTAGGTTCAAATTTGAACCAATAACAACTAACCACCTATGATTTGTTGTAAAAATGTTATAAACGTAACATCTCTCTTAAAATAATAATAATAAAAGCCACATCAATATCTAATTTTTTATTAAAAAAATTATCAATTTTAACAAAATAAAAAAGAAAAAAAACATAATTAAAATCCAAAAACTACATGAATTTAGATCTGGATCATCTTCAACACTAAAGAACACAAACCTAGATTTTCTTACATAAGAACACACCTAGATTTTCTAGCATTTTCTTGCCCAGATTTGACCAAACCCAACCCCAAATTCAAACAAGATAAACAAACCAAAAATTCAAAACCAGCACATGAACACAATGAACAAGGCATCACTAGATCTAACAACAAACCCAAGTTTAAGCATAAACACAAGATCAGAAATACAACAACACAAACCCAAAAAATTCAAAATCAAAACCCAAATCCAAATAAAGAAAAAAATTAATCCCTCAAATGGAATGCTAAAACCGTAGCCACTAAAATTCATCAACTTAAAGAAAGAAATAAAGAAAGGAAAAAAGGAAAGAAGAAAACCCAGTCTCTGTTGATGCCTCTATAATCTGAACACAAACCTAGTCTTTGTTGATGCCTCTGTAATCTGAATCACCATTTCTAAATATTAGGAGAAAAAAACTTGTTCACCACCACTAACCCAGATCCACCACCAGTAAACCCGAATTAACACCACCATATCCAAATTCACCACCACCAAACCCGAATTACCACCAACCCAATAGTCTAACACTAGAACCAAACCTCGATCCACCACTACCGAACCCAGATCCATCACAACAAAACCCTAATACCAATTCCAATCATAGCTCAGATATACTAACCATCAAACAACCCAAACCCTCACACCATCACAGATCGAAGAAGGGAGATTGAGTGGGTGAGTCCAAGAAAAGTAGAGACTAGAGATGGAGGAAGAGAGCAAGTATACCACATTGATGGTGGCTCGTGGCGGTGAACGGCGAGGAAGGAGAACGATTGACTGTGGTGGGTTCGTCATCATCAACGGTACTGTTGTTGATGAAAGAGAGAGCCTGACCAATTTGGTCCTTCTCGGCTTGGGCATCATCAACGACCGAGTAATGTGATGGAAGAGAGACAAAAACGGAGAGGGTTTGAATGTGTATTGTGAGCCATATATTTGATGAATATAGTTTCAGTGTGTTTGTTTTCAAAATGGTACAGAGGCATCAATGAGGATGGGTTTGTGGGTTTGTGTTCTTGTGATTGAATTTTCTGGGTTTGTGATCAAGGTTAAGATCTGAATTCTTGTGTAATTTGGGTTCTAATTCTTTTTTTTTTTTTTTTTCTTCTCCTTCAAATTGATAAATTAATTTTTTAAACATATATTTTAAACACACTTATACATATTTCAATACACTTTTTTACTTACATGTATACTAAAAATACTCTAACAACATTATGTGGATGCTGATTTGTCTTTTTTAATTATTATTTGATGCTGATGTGGGCATTTTTTAAATACCAAATAATTTTTTTATTATTTTAATGACTATGTTAGCATTTAACTTGTTAACAGTGTACTCCGTTTGTTACGTAGAATATTTCCATTAAGTGGGTAACGATAGGAACCAAAATGAAACACTTTTTTCATTTGTGGACTAAAATCAACAAAATAAAAGAGTAAAGACTAAAATAGAAATAAGGTCAAAATATAGAAATCAAAATTACATTTACACCAATTATAAATGTATGCTTTGCCTTAGTCTTTAAAGAAGTGTAATGTCATAATAGAATTTTCTTTTTCCTTTGTTCAGAAACAGTTTGAAACTTAGAATAGAATAATGATTAAAAAGCGGCTATTATTTAGGAATTTGTATTTTTATTTTTTTTGCTAAATGGTAATTTGTAAGTTTGTATCATGGGTTTACCAAAAAATAATTTTTAAAAAGTTTGTATTATTGATTAAAATAGCAAATTCTAATGACAAATTTGAAGTTTGAGATTTATTTTGTTTCATATGATTAATTAGGCTGCAAGGCAACTAGAGTTTGTCACTGTCACTATAAATACCACTTACTCTCTCTACTCTTTCAAACATATCAGAGTTCTCTTGTCTCTCTCTCTCTCTCTCGTCCACCACGAGATCAACGAAGTAATCTCTCACCTCTCTCAGTTCAAAACATTTGAGACGACTAAACCCATAAACACAAACCCACAATCACATTCACATTCACAGTTGTGGTTAACAGAATCCCGATCCAGATCTTAGGATCTTACAATCCTAAGATCCAACATCCTTAAATCATCCTGGATTTCACTAGGATCTCTACTACGGTCAAATCTGTGGGGAATCCCCATCTGGATCTTAGGATCCATTATCTAATGAATGATGCGGGTCATGTGGCTGCTAACAATGATGATAATGTAGCAAGAGAATAAAATTAAAGATAAAGAGAATGAGACGAAAAGTATGTAACTTTCAGATTCCACTTTCATTATAATCCTAGCTGATCAGATAACCCATCCAGTACATGTACCTTTTGGTTCCCTTTATCTCTATGGTTTCTTTAAAGCTTTCAATTTAGACAGGGTTTCAGTACAAAGAGAGATGAAGCAAAAAAAATTGGAAAATATTTTTTACTTGTATTTACCTCTACATGTGTCTCGTCAATCTTTTGCTTCTGGTGGCTTGTCATTTTCAAGCTTGTAACCTGGAAAAACTCATGCACAATTCTTGTGATTAGTATTAAAAATAAGAAAGTAAATTCTGTGGGAGTAGCAAATAATAAAGGTATTATTGTAGGATCAAACTCCCACATACTGAATTCTACCGGTACTAAAGAAACATTGAAAAAAAGTAATTTTTGATACAAATTAGTGAAATTACTAATAAAGTACCAAATTACAAATCACTGCAAGAAAAAAACCCTTATTGCAACGAAATTCTTTTGTTGCAATTAACTTCAAATCTATTGCAACGGAAATTTTTTTTTTCCCACGATAAAGTCCGTGGCAATGGACTATTGCAATAAAAATTTTGTTGTAATAGGCTATTGCAATAGTCTATGGCAATAGTCTATGGCAATAATAAAGTATCGTAATAACGCACCTTTCTTTTTGACTTTTTTCTTCATTTCAAGAAGGCTTTGAATATACCCTAAAGAGAATAGAAGTCCACTATTTTCCTTGTAATATAAATCTTTGTTGTGGTCTGCAAAATTCTTCAATGCATGAATAAAGTTGAACTTATGCTTATTGCTATATAGAGTTGGGTTGAAATATTGGAATATGAAGTTGTGTTTCACAACCTCTCGGTGGAGATACACTTCAGAAAAAATTAGTTTGAAAAAAGGCGAACAAGATTCTTCATAATCATTTGGGAAGCACTTCTTGACCACCAAGGCCAGTAGCCAGCGAAAGTGTCTGATATCTATTTTCTTGCCCTTGGCGAAATCAGAAAACCTACTCACCCCATCATATGGATGGCAGACATCGTTGATGGATATCTTTCTCAGGTCCTTAACTTTTATACGCAATTTGCAAGAACATTTTATGAAAGGTATGCAAACGCCGCAAAATGATACCACCCCATCAAAGTCATCGAACGCCGCAAAATGCCCTTCGCTAGCCCCAACGATTACGAGTACTACGTCCACTACATCGAGTGTATGATTTTTCACTCTTTTCCTAATTTTTGCTTTCACTTTCCATTGCTAGTGTTAGGGTTAGGGTTAGGGTTTTCAAGTTACTGGAAATCAAATCGTTGCGCTTTGCTGCTTTATGATTTTATTATTGGGGGTTTAGGGTTACGGTTAGGGTTTTGTGTGTTCTTCACTATTTAATTTATTAGTTTGTGCTTTTTGACAGTCAATAGGAGGCTTGACGAATGGGTGAAGCTTGAACAACTTGATCTCGATTCTGTAGAGACTGTTGTTGATGAGAAGGTGGAGGACAAGGTAATGAGTATGTGAAGGTGTTTCACTTTGGACACTTTTATCAAAAGGTTTTCAAAGGTATAGGGAAGATTTTGTATTCTTATCATAAAAAGCATGATTTGGGTTTGTTGCAACAAATTGTAGTAACAATATTTTTTGTTGTAATAAAGTATTTTTAATAATAATAAAAATATTATTATTGTTAAAGTATTTTTAAAAAATAGTCTATTGCAACGAAATTTTTGTTGCAACAGTCTATTGCCACACACTTTATCGCAACAATGGGAAACATAATTTTTTCCATTGCAATAGAGGTTTATTGCAACAATTTGAAGTTAATTGCAACAAAAAATTTCGTTGCAATAAGGGTTTTTTCTTGTAGTGATTTGTAATTTGATACTTTATTAGTAATTTCACTAATTTGTATAAAAAATTATTATTTTTTGAATGTTTCTTTAGTACTGGTAGAATTCATTACATGGGAGTTTGATCCTACTATGGTGAAGGTGCTGCACTTCGGACATTTTTATCGAAAGGTTTTCAGAAGTGTAGGGAAGATTCTCTATTCTTATCATAAAAAGCGCGATTCATGTTTATTGCTACAAATTGTAGTAACAATATTTTTTTTTGGTAATAAAGTATTTTTAATAATAATAAAAATATTTTATTGCAACCAAACTCTATTGCAACAAAATTTTTGTTGCAATAGTCTATTGCCACAGATTTTATCGCAACAATGAGAAATAGAATTTTTTCTGTTGCAATAGAGGTTTATTACAATAATTTAAAGTTAATTGCAACAAAAAATTTCGTTGCAATAAGGGTTTTTCTTGTAGTGATTTGTAATTTGGTACTTTATTAGTAATTTCACTAATTTGTATCAAAAATTACTTTTTTTGAATGTTTCTTTAGTACCAGTAGAATTCATTACATGGGAGTTTGATCCTACAATGAGGAAGGTGCTGCACTTCGGACATTTTTATCGAAAGGTTTTCAGAAGTGTAGTGAAGATTCTCTATTCTTATCATAAAAAGCCCGTTTCAAACCGAACCGGCCTGAATCAAATCGTATTGGGCTAAAACGGAAAACAAAAAAACAAAAAAAAAAATCATCACGGATGTGCGTGCAGTCGCACTCATGGCCACACAGTGCGTCCATGCGTATCGAACTCAAGTGCGTCGACCCAATTGGCGCACCCGAGCTTTCTAGATTCTAATCCTAAAATATATATTATTTGACCCACAGAAATTTTGGCCATTTAAATTTTCTATGTTGGTGTTCAACTCTACTTGAAGCTATAAGAAAGTTTGATTTCAAAAATATCATAAGCCAAAGCTTTGCCGGCTAATCACAAGTATATCTTGAGTTTCAATTTGATTTAGTACGTGTATGAAATTTGGCATGGTTTTGCCCAAACCAATCACTACATACATGTATTGCCTCTTCTTCTTTCTCTACAGGTACAGCCCTAATCCCATCAGAGTGTTAACTTTCAAAACTAGACACAATAGTGAGATCCAGTTCATTTTCAAGTTATGGTGAATTGTTCATGTCATTGTGATACCATTGATATAGTTTGTTCTAATTTGGTTTAGTGATTGTAGTTCTATCTAACCCAAATGGATAGTGTTTCTACTCTATTAATTGCTGAATATTGAATCTTTATTGTGGTTGATTCACCTTGACTTTGCACTTAAGGTTTATAGGTTTAAAGTCTGTGTTGTATATCCAAGAGTTAGACTCCTTTGGATATACACCACTGTTAGTTTCTTTAAGACCTTCTTCCCTTTTCACGTATGTGTTAAAAAAAGATTTTTATGATTAATTGTTTACAATTTGTACTTATTTACTTCTTTGACACCTTGTAATGATTGTAGTTTAAGTTTCTTATAATAATTACGAACTAATTACCACCGTTGCGCATTGGATTAATTGAAACGTTATTTTTTACGGCATGAGCTATTTGATTCTCAGAAGTACGGGTGTGGATTCGGGTTCGGTTGTAGGTACATTTATTAATAAATTATTAAATATATTTTTATTTATATTTTCTATATATTGCTAAACATATTTTTTTTTCATATAATGGTAAACACATATCAATTTAAGAGCAATAGTAGATAATAAAGTGACAAAATTTAAGGTTTGAGATGAGTTTAGGGTTTTTTCATTAAACTAGGATGTCAAAATGGTGTGTTTTAACAAAATTTTTTATCTTTTTTTTAAACACTTATTTCGGCCCATATCAGACTGATTCGGGCCCTATTTCGGCTCGTTTCGGAGCGAATTTGACCGTATTAGCCCGAATCAGAAAACGAAAAAAAAAATCGTCACGGGCACGTGTGCAACCGCGTCCACGGCCGCACGGTGTGTCCATGTGTATCGGACTCGAGTGTGCAGACCCAATCGGCGCACTCATGCTTTCAAGGTTTGATTATCCTAGTATGTGTTTAAATATCATTATAATTTATTTTTCTTACATTTGATTCATGTAGTATTTTTTTCAAATGTTTTTTGTTTACAAGGATGAGTGTTCTTGTTTACAAGTATGTGGGATGGACACTTCACTTTTGCTATTTGTTTTTTGTGTAGCTAGATAGTCATTGATTAACTACTTAAACTTGTGGGAGTGCAATTATATGGCCGCTAATGAAAGAATTGAAATTCTTGCCTTATTTAAAATCATTATGGATATCAAGAGATGTAAAGGTACATTGAAATGAATTCGAAGCTATCTTTATCTATTAGTTTAATTACAATTGCAGGGTTTTTTTTTTTAATTTTTGGCAAGTACTATTTCAGCATTTAAATTTTGAAGCCATATTGTATTGTTTGTGGATAAATATTTGTTCACCTAATTTTCCCCCAGATAGAGTTTTCTTCCATGTTTTAGGGCACCCTTGAATCAATAATTTTATTACCTAAGCAAGTGTGAATTTTACGTATGATGAATCGAACCAGTGTGTTGTGAAATGGATAAGCTCTCATCATGTTAGTCTTAAAGCATGTGATGTGTTGTACGGGTTTTGTGTCCCATGGTAATAGCATCATGTTTTTAATTTTTAGCTAAAATGCATTCTTGATTCCTGAAGTTTGCCTCAAGTGACATTGGCCTCTCAAATTTCAAAAGTAGTGCACTATTAGTTACTTAAAAAATGGCATGCTTTTAAAGGTTCTTTTATGATCCATTAGCAAGTGCATACAAGACATTTGCCAATTCTAAGGTATTCTCTATAATGGGATAAATCAAGTCATTCTTGTAACTGCTTAAAACCTGCACAAGAAACATGATTTAACATTAATGGAAGTTTTGAAGCATACAACATGATGCTCGTCTTGCTACAGGCATGTGCAATGCTAGGAACTACCTATGTTGAAAATTGGTTCTCCCATTGAGGCAGTAATTGCATTGACATGTTAAGAAAGAATGTATAATGCATTATTTCTTTGATGAGGCAAGCCAATGAATACCTTCTGAGGGGTACTTGCCTTATGCTCTAGGCCAAGCCCAGTGTCTATGTTCTTCTGTTTTAAGGGTTCAAGTGAACCATCCTTCTTTTTATTGTATACTTGTATTGAATGAAAACCAGATTAATTGTAGAATTCTCTGAACCTAGTATCATCTCCAAGATCTTGCAAATTAAGAACATCAAATATTTCTTTTTTAAAAGGGAGGAAAAGACACCAAACATTAACTAAATCATCACTAGGACTCCAGGGGTTATAAATTGAATTAGAATAACTAGGACTCCAGGGGTTACTAAATGGTAAATGCCATTCAAGGGTTGGTTTGAACTCTTTAACAGGCATGGAGGAGAATGCCTCTGAGGTCTACCTCATTCTTTTTATATTTAATAAAAGGGATCCTAAGAGCTTCCAAATCATGCAAAACCATTATGGGATCAATGGGATTGCATAGTCCGAAACCAACCCTCCTCCCTCTCCTGAAGTATTGGATAAAGAAGGAAACTAAAGGCAGGTGCTGCAAAGAAAATTTGGCTGCTTTTAACATTTGAATCCATTGACATATCCAGGAATGCAATTTAAAACATATAATTTTATGAGTTGAATTCTCTTTGGTTTCTTCTCTCAAAGAGCTTAATCAGTTTGTAAGACTTAGTGTCCGTTTGAGAAAAATTTATTAAGCTTTTTACTGTATTTTTAAAACTGACCAACTGGGTAAATTTCATTAACATAGCCTGTGGTCACATGTAAATACTACAAGAATGCAGAACAAGATCCTCCTCGTGCTAATGGATTTCAAGTGATCTCTCGGGTGTACAATACCTCAATAACTTGTTAGTGACATTTCCATATATGAATTTCGTACATAGATCAAAGGAGAACATGATCGTCTTAATTTCATAGAATAAATAGCACTCTTCAGAGAATAACATTGGTTTGTGGAATGATCTGACCCCTGATGGCATTCAGATTTCTAGTTCATGTCAAAGGAGGATTGGGGTAAAGGACTTGGGATTGGTCTAGGTTCTTAAACGTTTAGCATGCCTTAAGCTTTGAGGTTTTTTTTTTTGGTAGTAAGATGGTTAACTAATTGTTGTTGGCAGGCAATATTGGATATCTCAGGGAATTTAAAACTTGAACTTCTTTCTAGGCCAGGCCTTATGGGCCATTTCTTCATTCTTGAATTTTCACTGTTGTTCACTCTCAACTTGGGTGCCGAGAGTATCAAAGCCTTGTAGTTTGGAATATAGTTAGCAAAATCCGCTTATGATATATCCGCAGCAAATTCTTGATTACAGTTTGCAGTAGTTCTTTATTGTGCTGCCTTGTCCTTGTAAAAAATCAATTCATATTAATATATAATAACTAAATTGATTGGTAGGTTTTTAAAATTATCTATGATGGAGTTACTCTTATAAATCTTAACACACACACACATATATATATATATATGTATATATTAATGCAAAATTGTAAATATTATTTACTTCGAAGAGCTTTAATAATCATAGCAAAAGAATTTACTCTACAAATCATTTTACTTGAAAATTGAAAGAGAAATACCAACGTTAGAAAGCCTAGCTCTTTTGGACTACAGCATATCAGGGGCCTTGGAGGCTATGTGCCTGAAAAGTTTGGTATTTATAAATTTTATAGTCACTAGTGATTGTAAAGTCAGCTAAAACCCTAATCCCTCATGGTTTTAAGATTTCGTCCTTTACTTTAATGCTATTCCTATTTCCTATTTGTCACCTTAATGTTTTTAAGTTTTTCATCTTAACCCATCTACTTAACGGAATGACATACTTTGCCAAATGTTTTTTTTTTTTTAAGGAAGCTGAAGTCAAATGTTTTAGTAGTCAGGTGGCGTCCAAAGCAAATTGTGAAAATCACTAAGCTTATACAAAAATACAAATTTGAACAAATATGAAATTGAATAAATATGAATTTATAATGGACATCTTTGTAAGTGGAAATGGGGAATAAGTTCTTATATAATCAAGTTTCTTTCACTTGGAGACAGTGAAGATATTGATTGGGAAAAATAGTCAATCAATAGTCAATACAATAACACACTGCGCAATTATTTCTTTTCCCTCTTTGTCTAATTTTCTAATTTCAATTCAAAGCTTCATTATAAAAAAAATTCACCTTTGTTTGATTCTGAGGGCATTCCTCAATTTTAAATCATGCACTGTACAATTTATGAGGAAAATAAGATTTTGTTACTTTTGTGATGGGCACAAAAATATAAGTTTTGATAAGGATTGGGCCTGGTATCAACCATCAGTAACATAAATAAGGCCCAAAAGACACGAAGAAGCAATGTAAAGTCCAATCAGGAAGCAAAAGAGAGACAAGTGATGTAATTAACAAAGAAGAGCCCCACGAACAACTGAGCACAAACCATAGAACTTATTCAGAGTCCTAATAGAGCACATTTTAGAGATCAGTATATTAGGTTTTTAGGATTTAGTCTCTTGGTTCTTTAGGTCTGTAAGGAAATCTTCATCATATGCTTGTAAGTTTATGCCTCAGTATCTATACTTACGAATATTCTATAGTTTGATGTGATTATGTACATGTTTGTGATAATTTGATCTGTATGAACTTTTATTTCGATGCAAATTAGTGTTATTTGGACCGGATCGATTGAATTCTTGCGATTTGAGTCATGATAAGTAATATGTTAGCACAAATTCAAAAACTTCTCCATGATGCACCAATCCTTTTGCTCCAGAGAATTAGGAGAAAAATATAACAAATAAATGTTGTTGCCCACTACAAAAATCAGTAATTTTAATAAAAGTTCTCCATGAAATCCTAAACCAAATTCCAAAGCACATAATTTGACCTCAAATCCTCAAACTCCCATTACAACGACCACCAACTCAGCCAATCATCAGGAATCCAAATCAGAAGCTCCCAAAATTCCCCCATAACTAATGAAATAGTCAAAGCTCCACACTTCAAGCCAAAATTTCCCATCTCTTTGTACAATAGTTTTCAATGGCACTCAAATGTGTGTTATATAAGAGCTACTTCATTTAATTTGTTCTTTTTTGGTTCTTGGGTTTTCTATTGTTTGTGCCTTCATAATCCCAGATAAGCAAAAAAGCCTAAATGGTTAGTATTTAAACTGATTCATGGGAGGCCAAAAGTAACTTGGAAGTTTTGCTGATTAATGTCTTTTATTTTTTATACACAAGATGTTTTCTTAATAACTCGCCATACATATAACATATATTTTGATTTTCCTTCTTCATTTTTTGGGTTATTTTTAAATTTTTTTTCATTTTGTACAGGGTATTAATAAAAACTTCAAAGTGTGTAAATCTTTTTTGTTTCTTTCTTTCTATGAAGACCCACTCTTTTCTTCATGGGTATAATGATTTTCAAATTCCTCATTTTTTTTTTCAATGTTTTGGTTAAAGCCTTATATGTGTCTAGTATATAGGTCTCATAGTTGTGTGAATACCAAATGATAGATGCATATTTTGAATGCATAAGATAATTATTAGTTGTAAATTGACTCTAATAATGCACTGGAAGGAGATATAATTTTAAGAGTCATATTATCGGATGCCCTTAGGGCAATTATTGACAAATCATTTTAGGAAAATTTTAACACAACTTTTATGGAAAATAGAAAAAATTGTCAAAACATTAATTGTTTTTTTTCTTTTCTCATAAAACATTTCTTAAAATGGCTCATTAACAAATTCCCTTAGGGCATTCGTTAACATTTTCCTAATTTTAAATGAATTTAACTGGTACATGGTGAATTTTATGACATTAAGGCATCGAGGGGAAAGAAAATGACCATGAGAAATCGGTCATTATAATTAAGGACCCAAAATATAGTTTTAATGGGCTTGCTCAATTTTTAAAGATATAAAGTAGCCTTGCTGAACCAACATTCGGGTGACCTAATTGGTATCTCTAATATACATACCATCAAATAAAATAAAATAAAATAAAATAAAACATACTTTCTTAATAGATGGATGGTTGTTACTTTTTGCCAAAGTAACATAATCTTATTTTCCTCAAAAGTAACATTAATCATTTTCTTTTCATAAAACCAATTCATTGTAACATTTTAAATCCATAAATAAAAGTACTAAGTTAGACCAACTTAAATCCTTCAAAATAAATAAATAAATAAAAGGAATTATTGTTGCCTTGAAATGGTTCTCAAGACACTATTTTTAGTTCGATGTGCTTATCTTACTTCATAGCCAGATAAAGGTATGAGGTCTGAAAATGCCTAACTTAAACCATTTAAAATATGCATAAGTTAACAACTAAAGGGAATGATAAATCCTAAGATATATACGAAGTTTTTAATATGACTAAGTTAAACTACCCACTTTGAATTAACTAAGTTAAATTGTATGATCTCAAAGTAAGTCATCTCAATTAAAAATAAACCAAGGCAAATCATCTTGAATAGAGTCATATCGCAAGAATTCAATTGATCCAATCCTAATAACACTAATTTGCATCGAAATAAAAGTTCATACAGATCAAATTATCACAAACATGTACATAATCACATCAAACTACAAATATTCACAAGTATAGATACTAAGACATAAACTTAACATGATGAGAACTTATCATTTCACAACGTGGTGGTTTGATTCATCGTATGTAAAATTCACACGCTTGCTTAGGTAATACAATTATTGATTCAAGGGTGCCCCATAGACAATTTGATATGTTTGGTTTCTAATCCTCTGCATTTTTATTTTTTTGTAATTCTTTTAACAATCTATTCTATGATTAAGCCTTGATGGCATGGAAACTCTTGACCAACAACAACAGAGGATAAGATCAATTCTTCCTATTCTTTATTCCCCAAACAGAGCAAATCATGGGGAGAACTAGAATTCCACCTTGAAAGAAATAGTGTTTCTTTTTTATAAAATTTTCTCTATTCTCATTTTCCTTTCTATATTATATCATTATAAGTCACCAAATTTTTTCGGTAGAATTTAATTTAATGGAATAGTTTTATAGATATAAATTTCTCCCTCTATATTTAATTTTTTTTAATTGGAATATTCAAGAAATTTTTATTGGATTTTTAGTCTCAACAGATTGTTAAATTAATGGGTGATGTGGTAGTTTTTTATTAAAAAGAAAGGAGATGGAATTAAATTTGTTAAATCAATGAGTCAAATTTGATGTAAGAGAATCCTACTTTTTTCATCTTTTTTTTAAGAAAATACTAAAAGTACTACGAATTTTATTGCATGAAACTTATAGACTGATGTGGTAATGAATGTAATTGGTGGCTTGCCTCCTTATGATCGGTGTCACATCTGTTTATAAAATTAATGTAATAAAACTTATACTACTAGTTGAAAACATAACAAATTAAATCTTATAATTTTAAAATAATAAATTAAATATTCATTATGATTGTGATTTTTAAAAAAATAGGGAATGTTTAATTTGTTGATTTTTGGAATCTTTAGATCTATTTTCTTACTGTAGAATTTATATGGTTTAATTAATTACGGTTTAGACATTAAGGATTTTACTTGTTACGCCTTTTAAATGTGATATTCTTTAGATTTAGTTTCGATAATGTATCTTTTTTCAAAAATCAATAGTGGTATGAATCTTAATTGTTTCATCCCTTGTACATGCTATATAGTTTAGTTTAGAGAGAGTTTATTAGGAATTAGGTCTTTAGATTAGTGAAACTACCCATACATGTGATGCCATAAAAAAGGATCAATAATGGGTTAGGGAAATGGCATGATGGCAAGATAAGTAGGATAGAAAACATAAAAGGTATGTTGATTTTTGTGAAAATCCCTTTGCCTTAGTAAGTGAGGTGAAACTCTACTTCATGTCACTGTATATGTTACTTGAGAAGAACAATGAAAATTGATACAAGTGTGGGGGTTCTTTAACCCTCAAAACATGTCCTTTACAAAATACAAGTGAGAAGTTTTGATTTGTTATGGTTGCATTAGCATGTAACTCATGCATATGCATGAATTAATTTAATAATAAACACATTTTTTAATTATAAAAATATAAATATTTGATTGAATTATTAAAAAATATAAATCTAATTAGATGCATATTAAAATTCATACTTAAGCCCAAGGTTGTCAAAATCGGGATCCTATGTAAGATTGTGGAAGGTAGGTGGGATCGTGGATCGTAAGATCCTACATTATTTACAAAAAAAACAAAAAATACACATTGGTATGTTAAATAATCACATAAATTATATATTCATTAATATAATTACCATACATCACTACATCCATTTGTAAGCATCATTTAAAGAGGCCAAAAACCTCAAAATGTGACACTCTGTTGGGATATTTTTTATTTGGGTACAACTGACACTCTCTCTACATTAGAGTGGAAAAACTTGGTCTATTGGGATTTTATTTTTTATTTAGGTCTAACTGAGCCTTTTGTCAAGTTAAAAAAGATTATAAGAAACCAAGGTTGTTTAGGATAGTCAGAATCATACGATCCTACTGATCCTGAACGATTGCTAAGATCCTTGAAAGATCCAGATCGTTTTGAGTATGTGGAATCGTAAAATCGTAGGATCGTAAGATCTAGATCGGGATTTTGACAACCATGCTTAAGCCTAATACTACGTAATTATGATTATTGTTATTCTAATTTTTAATAAAATAAAAAGTGTGATTTCAAGACACGTGTGTGGCTCAGGTTTGGTGATACTTTGGATACATGGGGACAGGCTCACCTCCCGTTCAATACCCTCCTGTTTTCTCCATTTTTTAAATAGATGAAGGACACGTGTAAATGAAGCAATCCAAAGGCCAAAAAAAAAAACCCACAAAGCAACTCTTCATTATTCTCTCTTCGTCTCTCTCTATCTATCAACTCTCTCTAGCACTCCAGAACTGAGCATCAAAGGTGTTTCTCTTTCTCATTAAATTGTGACTTGCTCCTTCCTTCATCTTCTACACAAAGACAAATTCCCTTTTGTTTGAATCTTATATTCAGTTTTTTGGGCTTCTGGGCATCATTACTTACAATGGAACCCCTTCATCCATAAGATTTTTTTTTTTTTTCATTTTTAGGTGAGTTTAAGCCAAGCTTTTGTATTTTCTTGAAACCCAAAACAACTATAGACTAGGATTTACCTGCTTTGGTGTTCTTGTGGAACCATTTATGATTGAGTGGTGAGGTTTGGGTTCAATTTCCTTTCCCTGATCTTGTTGGAGATCCCATGGAATATTTCATCCAATGTCCCAATTTCGCCCTTTCTTTTCTGGCAAGCACCGATCTTCTCAAGTAAGGTCTGATCTTGGAGCGTCTGATGCTCAGCTTTGAATAGAGCTAGACGGAGAGTGTAATGGAGATAGTTGATTTTTTCAGTAATTGCTATAGTACTGGAGATTTGTGCACTGCTTTGTGGATTTTTACCATCTTTGTGTAGAAGATGAAGGAAGGAACAAGACCATTTACTGAGAAATACTCAGTTCTGGAGTTCTAGAGAGAGGAAGACGGAGAGAGAGAGTAAGTTGCTTTGTGGGTTCTTTTTTAGCCTTTGGATTGCTACACTTACACGTGTCCTTCATCTATTTAAAAAATGGAGAAAACAGGAGGGTATTGAACGGGAGGTGAGCCTGTCCCGGATACATGGATGGCTGGGATAAGCTTGGAGCTTCCTAGGTGAAACTCAACTCAAACCACAAACTATATTGCAATAGTGGGAAACATAATTTTTTTTCGTTGCAATAGAGGTTTATTGCAATAATTTGAAGTTTATTGCAACAAAACCCCCAAATGCAATATTAAAAAATTTCTATTACGGTAACCTATTGCAACAAAAATTTTGTTGCAAAAAATTGTAGCAACAATATTTTTTGTTGTAATAAATTTTTTTTAATAATAATAAAAATATTTTATTGCAACCAAACTCTATTACAACAAAATTTTTATTGCAATAGTCTATTCTGCCGAATGTGATAATGGAATCATCAAATGTGAGAAAAAAATAAAGAAACTACCGAATGTGACAAGAATACAGTCACATGTGACGTCGGAACCGTCAAATGTGAGAAAAAAAAAAAAAAAAAAAAAAAGAACGACCAAATGTGACAAAAATACAGTCAAATGTGATGTTGGAATTGCACAATGTGACGATGGAACCATCAAATGTGAGAAAAAAAGTAAGTGAACCATCGAATGTGACAAAAGAACTGTTAAATGTGATGTTGGAACTGCATAATGTGAGGATGGAAGTGTCAAATGTGAGAAAAAAGTAAGGGAACCACCAAATGTGAGAAAAGAACTGTCACATGTAATGTTGGAACTGCACAATGTGAGGATGAAACTATCAAATGTGAGAAAAATAAAGGAACCACCGAATGTGACAAAGGATACTAGAACTAACGACCAATCATCATAAACAAAATGACCAATCACCAAAACGATAAATACCCATCAAAATCAAACCCAAAACAATTACAACAAAATTTTTATTGCAATAGTCTATTGCCACAGACTTTATGGATTCACATGTCTGCAATGTCAAAAAGCGAAAAGAAAACTTTTCACAATATGGATTCACATCCCGTGCAATACCTAGGGTATTGCACGGTGTGCAATTGCTTTAATCCTAGCCATTCAATTGATCTAATGCTCAAGAATTGGACAGCTTAATTAGACACGTCAGCGATCCGTGTGAGCCCTCATTTTTCTCTGCTCTTTTAATTTCTCCTCTCTCTTTCTTCTTCATGCTTACCCCTATTCAAAAATTTCAAAAACTCTCTCTAACTCTCTCTCTTCCAGCCGAACATGCCTCAGAATCTCTCTCTCTCTCTCATGCCTAAAAAAAAAGCCACCAGTGATGCTCTGGTTACCTCTCCACCGAAGAATGAATGTGAAACAACAGTGTTTCAGCTACCCACCCAAATGTGATTAGATCTGGTAATCAAATTTATGAATTTTATTTTTCTTTGTGTGATTTCTTTGCCAAAGATCATCCCTTTGTTTCATTTATAGCACTAAAAATTATCTATTTCTTTCATTGCTTTTTTTATTTTTAAATCTGATTCATTTATTGTTGAATGTTTTTGAGATTTTTATAATGGGTATGAAGCCCAGTACCAGTAGAGTGTGCGTGTGTGTCAATGGCCAAGGACTGGCTGGTGGAGATTTTGTTAGGTTGTGTCCTCTGATGCCGATGTTTTTTATGTCTGCTTCTTTATTTAGTGCATTGATAATGTTTTGAATGAACTCAGAATGAAATAACATGTTTGTACTATGTGATATTTTAATATGAACAATCTATTGATGCTCCAATCGACTGACAAATAAACAGGGTAAACAGAAACAACAATTATCTTCTCACTTGAAGAGGACACAACCTAACAAAATCTCCACCAGCCAGTCCTTGGCCATTGACACACACGCACACTCGACTGGTATTGGGCTTCATACCCATTATAAAAATCTCAAAAACATTCAACAATAATGAATCAGATTTAAAAATAAAAAAAGCAATGAAAGAAATAGATAATTTTTAGTGCTATAAATGAAACAAAGGAATGATCTTTGGCAAAGAAATCACATAAAGAAAAAAAAAATTCATAAATTTGATTACCAGATCTAATCACATTTGGGAGGGTAGCTGAAACACTGTTGGTTCACATTCATTCTTTGGTGGAGAGGTAACCGGAGCATCACTGGTGGCTTTTTTTTGAGGCATGAGAGAGAGAGAGATTCTGAGGCATGTTCAGCTGGAAGAGAGAGAGTCAGAGAGAGTTTCTGAAATTTTTGAATAGGGGTAAGCGTGAAGAAGAGAGAGAGAGAGGAGAAATTGAAAGAGCAGAGAAAAATGAGGGCTCACACGGATCGCTGACGTGTCTAATTGAGCTGTCCAATTCTTGAGCATTAGAGCAATTGAATGGCTAGGATTAAAGCAATTGCACACTGTGCAATACCCTAGGTATTGCACGGGATGTGAATCCATATTGTGAAAAGTTCTCTTTTCACTTTTTGACATTGTAGACATGCCAATATGTGAATACTCTGTCTCTGACACATTTTTTACTTTTTACTACTTACTTTTTCAAATGCAGATTTTCTATTTTTTATATATCCCGTTTAAATATTATTTTATTATTATTTTTAAACAAATGCATTGTTTCTATCTTTTATCTATCCTATTTAAATATTATTTAATTATTATTTTTAATCTTTGTTTGTTTGTTTTTTCAATCTTCCTTCGTTTAGTTATATTGGCTATAATCTTCAAATTCTCAACAACCATATTTCTAATATCTCCCTGGTATTATTTAAAATTTTTCCAAATCTCATAAAGCATTTTTGGTAACAATATAGTAAGTTGAAGGTCATCTAACTTTAACTAGAAATGCTACATTCACAATATTTTTCACAACACTTACACAATAAATTCTATGTGATAAGTTGTTGGTTCTAATTTGAACTCAACAGTCACCACTAGAATAATTTTTTTATTCACTAGTAATAGTCATTAACAACCTACTACTTAATATTTATTATGAAAAAATTATAGAAGCATTTATCAATTTTAATTTCTTATTTCTTCTTTTCTCTTTTTTTTTTTTTCATCTCTTTTTTTCTCCTCCACACACGTTTCCCCATTCCCCACTCCTATCCTCTTGTTTTTATTTTTCTAAAACTCCTCCTACTAGACCTCCACAGTCACACACATGTCCTCTTTTGTTTTTATTTTTCTCCCTTCATCTCTAGCACTCTCTCTTTTTTCTTTCTCCCTCTCTCAAACTCTCACACACACACACACATCTCTCTCTCAGACTCTCACACTATCACACACACATCACCAGCGGAGAACAAAGCCAGAGAGAGTCGGCCTTTTAAATCAACATTCACGCACTTCGCCTCATCCGCTTCACCTCCAAGAACATGAGGCCAGTTGCCCATATGGGTCAGATCGGCATTCTCTTTCTTTCTTGATTAGTTTCATTTTGTATGAAAAATAGAGTTATTTGATTATTTCTTTGTTTTGATCGTGTTTGAGAGAAAAAAGAAAGTGGGTTAATTTGATAAAAGTTGAATATTGCAACAATATTTTTTGTTGCTATAAAGAATTTTTAATAATAATAAAATTATTTTATTGCAACAAAACTCTATTACAACAAAATTTTTATTGTAATAGTCTATTGCCACAGACTTTATCGCAAGAAACAAAATTTTTTCCGTTGCAATAGATTTGAATTTAATTGCAACAAAAAAATTTCGTTGCAATAAGGGTTTTTTTCTTGTAGTGATTTGTAATTTGGTACTTTATTAGTAATTTCACTAATTTGTATCAAAAATTACTTTTTTTGAATGTTTCTTTAGTACCGGTAGAATTCATTACATGGGAGTTTGATCCTACGATGGGAAGGTGCTTCACTTTGGACATTTTTATCGAAAGGTTTTTAGAGGTATAGGGAAGATTTTGTGTATTTTTATCATAAAAAGCACGATTCGGGTTTGTTGCAACAAATTGTGATAACAATATTTTTTGTTGTAATAAAGTATTTTTAATAATAATAAAAATATTATTATTGTAAAAGTATTTTTTTTAAATAGTTTATTGCAACGAAATTTTTGTTGCAATAGTCTATTGCTACAAACTTTATCGCAACAATGGGAAACATAATTTTTTCCATTGCAATAGAGGTTTATTGCAACAATTTGAAGTTAATTGCAATAAAAAATTTCGTTGCAATAAGGGTTTTTTCTTGTAGTGATTTGCAATTTGATACTTTATTAGTAATTTCACTAATTTGTATAAAAAATTACTTTTTTCAATGTTTCTTTAGTACTGGTAGAATTCATTACATGAGAGTTTGATCCTACAATGGGGAAGGTGCTGCACTTCGAACATTTTTGTATAGCTTCATGTGGTATTTACACTTTTTGTACACAATACACACACCATCACGAAGTCACAGCACCCACATTATTCTACTTCTAATCTACGCACACATACATGCGCTATGCTCACCTGGACACATAACACAATAGTACAAAAAGCTCCATAGCTTACCCACTGTTTGAGATTATGGGTTTGAGAGAGTAGCTTTTAGTTCAGGTTTAGAGAGAGAGTGAGAGTATGAGGGAGGCCGTTTGGGTCTAAGGTGTTAAAGGAGGTGCAACCACCGTCTGTGGTGGCGATGAAGATCAAAGATGGAGGACACTTGAGCTTCGGCCAGTGGGTTTTTGCAGAGAGAACTCGGGTTGAGAGACTGGGTTAAGGAGAAGGAATATAGGAAACAGGCCGGGTCAGACCTGACCCTGTGATGTGGGGTTCCTTACCCATTTAGTTGTGTGTAGGATTTGATCCGACCCAGCTCAGTGGGCTTCTCTCAAGTGAGATTAGTCCCACCCAACCAGCCCATTAGCTCTAGAGCCTTAGGCCCATTCTGTTTTAGCCCAATCCAAAGGTAACTCTAATAGGCATCCAACCCCAGCCCATCACTCCTTTAATGTTAGCCCAGATCCGAACCTACACAGGACCTAGGCCCTTACACTTTGGATATAAACCCATATCACTTTTTAATACATGTTTATATTGGTCCATAAGCTTGTCATAATTGCATTTTGACCAGAAAGATTCCCAAAATCATGTTCTAATGCCAAATATTACCAAAAATCATAATTTGACCTCGATTTTCCTCCAAAATTGCATTTGACCCAGAAAATTCTCATTATCATCTTTTAATCCCAAAAATTCCTAAAAATCATATTTTGACACCAATTTTCCTCCAAAATTGCATTTTAATCCCAAAAATCCCCCAAAATCATAATTTGTAAGATTAGATTTACCTTGTTGATTAAAAAGCCAAACCTTTGGCTCTTTGGCCATAAGGTGATGAATGATACTTCTTTGCCTGCCTTCCTGAGCTAAATATAGTTGAGTTGCCGCTATTGATCCTGAGCTAAATATAGTTGAGTTGCCGCTGTTGATCGGAAACTAAAGTCTCAGATTCTTTAGTGATGTATCTCTGTAAAAATGATATTTGACTTATTATTAATCCCATTGATGAGGCCAAGAGTGGAGCCAGAAAGGCTTTTATTTCTTAATTTGACAAACTGTTATTAAGGGAGGTGGTGAACCTAGATGCCTTCTGGGAGGACTATGAAGAACAGGGATTTGTGGGTGGTAGGGAAAACTTGTTTGTTGTGGGGTTTCAGCAAATGTTAGATAAATGCCACTTAATGTAAGGCCTTGGTAGCGATGAAGATTTTGATGGGGATGCTAGAAGGTGGTATAGAGGATTGGAAATCATATGGGTCGTTTCCTGAAGGCAGATGTATCGTAAGATGCTGTGAATTGGGGGCGTTTTTTTAATGAATTTGGGTGGAGTTTGACATAACCTAAGACCCTATTACTAAGCAAACAGATAAATTTTTTGGTTTTGCCAACTCCAATTTACTATGATGCTTTCAAGTTCAACTTGTGATTACTGTAGGGGAAAAGCATGAAATCAGTCCTTCATGTTCTCTGGACTTGTCAATATGCAGCAGCGGTCTGGCATGCCGGTTGTTTAGAGTAAGATTAATCTAAGCTTTTCTAATTGGGCTATGATAGATATCATTGTCTGGATGGTCTAACACTTGCATGAGTTTTGGATGATTTAGTATCAGAGGAATGAAGCCATGTTTTGTTGCCGGTTTGAGTTGGCTGCCTTATCCCCATCTTTATTTACAAATCATATTGTTGTGTTCAGCTTATCCTGGATGGAAATGACTCCTCATTATAAATATTAACAAAGGCCAAAGGCCCAAGGCAAATATAAAAAATGCCTCACAACAGATTCTTGAGGAACAAGCTGGGAAGAAACCAGATAAGGAATGTATTTGAGCAATGCAATTCAGCAATACACAAATCCTTCTTAATCTCATTAGTACCATTTTTATGGAGCTAAATTGGGGAGCATAGTTGTCTTTTAACTTAAAGGTGTTAGTTTGGATTGCACAAATCAAAGCCATAACCAAAACACAATAGTCTTCATTTGTGACTTACAAAGGATGAACTGGCAAAACACAACAGTCTTCGTGAGTGGTTCCAAACTGCCTTAACTGGCAAATCTAAAGTTTCATCGTACCTGTCTAATGGTAAATCTTAATCCATCTTTTAAGATCTTGGTGTTCGCCGCCTACATTATATTTTTAAAAATTGAGCAACCCATTAAAACTGATCTTTTGGTTTTGGATCTTTAATTATAACGATCGATTTCTCACGGTCATTTTATTTCCCCTTGATACCTTTACCATAAAATTCACCATGTACCAGTTAAATTCAATTAGAATTACATCTCCGTCCAGTGCATAATTGAAGTCAATTTACAACTAATAATTATCTTTTGCATTCAAAATATGCATCTATCATTTGGTATTCACACAACCATGAGATCCATATACCAGACACATGTAAGGCTAGAGAATGTGAGGCTCTACCAAAACAATGAAAAAAAAATGAGGAATTTGAAAATCAATATACCCATGAAGAAAAGAGTGGGTCTTTCCGGAAAGAAAGGAAAAAAAAACCAAATTACACACTTTGAAGTTTTTTTTTAATACCCAGAACAAAATGAAAAAAAATAAAAATAAAAATAACCCAAAAAATGAAGAAGGAAAATCAAAATATATGTATGGTGAGTTACTAAGAAAACACCTTGTGTTTGAAAATAAAAGGTGTTAATCAGCGAAACTTCCAGTGTTACTTTTGACCTCCCATGAATCAGTTTAAGCACTATTCATTAAGGCTTTTTTAGCTTATCTGGGATTATAAAGGCACAAACAATAGAAAACCCAACAACAAAAACAGAACAAATTAAATGAAAAGAGTTCTAATAAGACACATTTGGGTGCCATTGAAAAATCTTGTACAAAGAGATGGGAAAACATTTTCCTTGAAAATTGAAAGAGAAATACCAACGTTGGAAAGCCAAGCTCTTTTGGACTACAGCATATCAGGGGCCTTGGAGGCTATGTGGCTGAAGAGTTTGGTATTTATAATCACCAGAGGTGATTGTAAAGTCAGCCAAAACCCTAATCCCTCATAGAAATACCAATGTTTTTGAGTTTTCCATCTTTAACCTATATAATGAATGGAATAACGTTTCTTTCTTGCGGTTTTAGCAGTCACGTGGTGTCCAGGTCAATAGTGAAAATTACTAAACTTATACAAAAATACTTTTTTTTTTTAAATTTTTAAAATTCATACAAAAATACAAATTTGAACAAATATGAAATTGAATAAATATGAATTTATAATGTAAATTGTGAGTGAAACAGTTTATTTAGTTTTGGGCAATGATTTGCTGCAAATTAAGTTGCAGCAATTCCTATAAAATGCACACATGTTAAATGACTTTGGTAAAAAATTCAAACTTGACATGAAAGTTTTCATTTAAATATAAGTTTGGACAAGTGTCTATCTGAGACATTAACACGTTTATATTTTTGCCAGAGTTACTGCAACTTAGTTTACAGCAAGTCTAAATGCTTTAGTTTTTTGCTAAAAACATTTTGCTTAAATTGAATTAAAATATACTTATACTTTAAAAAAAAAGAAAAAAAAAAGAAAAAGTAAATTTTAAAAATTATATATAAAAATTAAAAAGCAAAAAACTGAGTTATAGATTAACTTATAAGTTTATTTAGCTTGGAAACCGTGAAAGATATTAAGTAGGAAAAAAAGTCAATCTATACAATAACAGTGAAATTATTTCTTTTTTCCCTCTTTGTCTAATTTTTTTAAAATTTCAATTCAAAGCTACTTAAAAATAAATAAAAATAAAAACTTTCACCTTTGTAATTTAATTCTGAGGGGAATTCCCTCGATTTTAAATCATGCGCTGTACAATTTATGAGGGGTTACTTAAAGGTTTTACAATCTGCTTTGGTCTAACTGGTTTTTGACCCGGCTTGACCTTACCCAAAAGAGTTGAATTCAAAGCTGTTTTTTTTTTTTTTTTTTTTTTTTTTTTGTAAACAATTCAAAGCTGTTTGCTAGCTAGGTCTATGAACAAACAATTATAGGGCATTAATTTGATATGGACAAGGGTTTTTATGCAACTATGATTGTAAAATTTTTCTTTCTAAAAATAAAACTAAATAAAAAAAATTACAAAAATTTTTATTTAACCAATGTGACGGTTAAAATTAAAAAAAAAAATATTGTAGGGTCACGATTTACAGCCCAAGTCCAACGTATATAGGAACTTGATCCAATAAGCCCAATACAATAAATTTGTAAACAGTGAGTTAAAGAATCGTGTTTTAATGAAATGGACAACGTTTAATATGACCTTAGAACCAGGTTAAGAGTTAGAAAAAATAAGAAAAATGAAATAGCTTTGGATAAATTTGCTCTCGGCCAAATCCGAGGAGGTTCAATTCAATATCAATCAAGTTCTCAATTACAAAACCCCTCCCCCTTTTATGGAAGATCTTTTACATTATATAGCTCTTCTTTGGTCATCTTGACCTTACACTTGTTGATCATCTAGGACATTAATTGAGTACTTGTCCCATCAAACACCTTCTTTCACCCTTTTGTGAGTTGTGGTAGCTTCAGTGGCACTATTCAGAGGTCCTCTTCACATAAATGTGGCCAGGAAAGTAGCTGCAGTGCATTTAATGCAGTGGTAGCAGCTTTTCCTAGATCTTTTTCTTTCCCGTATGTTCACGAGACATGTCCCCATCGTTGGAGTTTCTTGGAAGGTCACTCCACTTGTGGAGATATCTATTTGTGTTGTCCTTTTCACGTCCGAGGATAAAGTCCTCCTCGAACTAACTTTCTTTTCAATTCCTATTTATGAGACTTTAAAATAGAACACCTAATAAATGCATCACTACTCGGATCATGGATGTCCTCGGACCAAGCTCAAAGCCCAAGATATATGATTTTGGACCTTCATCCCCACAAATATTTATATGTATTATTTAAATAAGTCACGTGACTAATTAAAAATGTCATGAAACTATAAATACATGTAGATAATTTTTTTAACTGCCACATAATGGGTTGCATAGAAATTTCTACAATAGCATAAAAACCTTGCTTGGCTATGTTTGCTTCCATGAAATTTTCCTAAGATTTTAAGATGATAATTTATTTTTTGTTGCAATAAAATAATAATTAACATTAAATAAATTAGTGAAATATCTTTTTCCATAAGGCCAAAAAAAGGCCTGACGAAAATTAAAATTTTTTTTTTCCATATTTGCAAAGCAGCGTAAGAATTGTATTCATTTTCTCCAACTAGATCAATACTTTTTATTTATTTATTTATTTATAGAGTTTTAATCTATGGTGTCGATTTCTGATGATTGTACTTTTTATCATCAAACAACAACACCAATTGGTTTTTGGTATAAGCAGAAATTGAATCTCATATTTCTTATTCAACCATAAAAAATTTTATTAGTTGAACTAACTGGAACTCACAACTAGATTAATATTTAATTAGAGCAGTCAAATTCAACAGTATAGTATAAAAAATTTAAGTATTTATTCATTCATGATTTTCATTAACATCTTTCAATTCAATCTTCATTAACACGTGTATATATATATATATATATGTATATAACTTTTTTATTTTTTTCATTTGAACAATTATTCAAATGAAAATAAGAAAAGAGTGAGGGACCTGACTCGACCCATCCCATTGTATTCTCTGCTTAAAGAACACACAAAAATAGTAATATTAGTATTTTAAATTGGGTTTATAATATATTATATAAACAGCAGACACTAAACACACACAACCAATGTGAGATAAATATATCTATTTTTTTGAGTAAATAATAATACTTATTAAAACACACACGAAAATAGTAATACAAGTGTTTTTGTCCTTCTTTTTTTTTTTTTTTTTTTTTTTTTTGGGTTGCTTATTGCCACTTGCCAGGACTATTCACGTTTTGACCAGAATTGACTACTATATAAATATATATATATATTTATATATATATATATATATTATTGCCTGTTGAACTGTGTTTCCTCGTTTTATTCAACAGGCAATAAAGACAACCCTCCCTAAACAAGTTGGCCGATGTGATTTTATATAAATAAATATATATATATATATATATATATATATATATATATTGCCTTGTTATATTCCCAACCTATGCTTGAGATAATCAAAAACTAATAACTACCTCATAATAAAATGTTCTAATTTTAAGAATTTTTCAGTAAAAAAACAAAAATAAAATAATTTTAACTAACTTTAAAATTATACTCAAAATACAAGTTTATGAATTGGATAGTGGACACTGAATAATATACAGGCTAAATTGTAAATTACACCCTTAAAGTTTGAAATGATTTTAATTTTGCCACATAAAATTCAAAATTTTGATCCAATGTCCTAACATTAGATATTGTTTGGATTTTCTCCCTTTCATCCATATCAATTAATGATGTGGCGGTTAAATCCAAAATAAGCATACAATTTTAATAGTTGGTCCATGGCCAAGCTCTGTGCTTTATGGTGACCGAGCATGTTTGAGGGTTTGGGCAAACGAGGTGGTGATGCCATGGCATGGTGGTGGTTTTGTGAATTAGAAAAAAAAAAAAAAAAAATCTTGATTTTTGGGAAAATGAGGGCCGCTGATTTTTATGTTTTTTTTTTCAAAGAAATTTTTATTTTGCAAGAAAATAAGAAAGGATGATGGATTTTGTGTTTCTTATCTAAGAAAATATTGAGAAAATGAGAATAGGCAATATTGGAGAAGAGAAGAAAAAATAATAAAAATGAAAAAGTAAAAACTTATAGAAAAACAATTTATTTAAAAAATGTTAAATAATTTTTTTTACTGTTATAGATGAAACGAAATCATTTTAACTCATTAAAACTACATTGTATTGATCCGAAATGGTGCTTAATGGGTGATTGAGAATAACGGAATGGAGAAAATCCAAACGATAACTAACATTAGGGATTATATCTTAATTTTGAAATTTTAAGGAGCAAAATCAAAACCCCAAACTTTAAAGGTGTAATTTGCAATTTAGTTTAATATAAAACTTGGCATGTATGTTAAGAAAGAAAATATAATTCAAACCATTAGATTTTTAAAATTTTAATATAATAAAAGGTTTTACAGTAGTGTAACATGGTAAAGAATTATACAAAGGCTAACTTAATTGATCCTAATCTACATAGACTTTGTTGATCTCATCCATATTAATAAACCAACTAAGGGATTAAATCACATGGAAAGCTTCTGTGCTTTCAATTAAATTTTATATACGATACAAGTAAAATAAAAATTATATACAGTATTAATTATCATTCTTTTATTTATTATATCAATTGAATAACTATATTTCTAACCTTGTATAAAAAAAATTGAATATATATATATATGTATTGTGGGAGCTCGAGGACCGAGGAAGGGATAGTTGAGTTATTATCACTATTATTAAGGCATCATAGGCCCAAAGAGGGAATCCACTCGAGGAGGAGAAGAGACAAAAGACTTTTTGGAGGTCCATTTGGGAAGGACAGGGTGTGGAGAGAGAATCATGGAAGGTAAGGGAAGTTTCTAGTGAGAAGTGTCCCACTGCCTCCGCATTAAATGGCTTGCAACAGTTTTATCAGCTGCATTGATAAGGAAGTGACCTGAACAGTGGAGTTCACAGCTAAGTAGCTCCTTCTACCACCTTCATCAGAAGTTTAAGAGGATAAATGTCATGATAAGGATTTGGGTAGGTGGAGATGAGGGGCCAGGATGGGAAGTGCTGAGAAGTATATAAGGGAAAAGACACTCCAAATGAGGGAGATCTAGAGAAAAGGCATAAAAAAGATAAGGATTAGAATAAGAACATTAAGAGACTAGCATGAACAGTGTACAATTCTGTGTATCACTAGCCTCCTCGGGCAAACTTGTTATAAGCCATTTATATACATAATCTGTGATACTTAATTTTTTTTTCCCTTGTTTTTGTCCTCAAGCGAATCCCTTCTTTTTGTTTGATCTACTCTCTTACAAATATACATTGATTTGGGCTTACTGTACAAACCTCGCTATTCTAAGTAGGCTTGGGCTATTTAATTTTTGAGTCCTTACATATATAATGTTTGATAATCTACTCTCATTAATATTTTTTTTTCCCTATTCTCAGTGACTTGACATGAATACAATTCGAAACAAAAGTGAGCATTACACATTAGCTACAGTAAAAAAATTCTTATAAATTTTTTAAAGAAAAATAATACTTGCATGCGCATCATGCAATTCATCACCTAGTGAGATAAAATGAATTGGAATATATATACTTTTACTTTGTAGGACATAAATAACACATCGATACAGTTAAACGAAAAAAGAAAGAAAGAAAATAATCTCGTCAAATTCATTGTATACTTTCAAGTACATACATTTGTAGCAAATAACAATAATCATACAAAGAATACATAGCAAAACAAATTGGAAAGAAAGGCTTTTAGCCGAGTGTGTTTCCGTTATTCATGTAACTAGTCGCTAACCCGTGCGATACATGAAAAAGCTATTGTGTATAAAGATATAAACTGTTCTTTTTCTCTTCCTCTTTGATTGTACATTAGAATTTCAGTCTTATAGTTTCTTATCTTTGATATGAAACATTAAATTACGTAATGAAAAATAGAAATCAAACTTAAGTTTAAAATAAAATGAAGAATTAAATATTTAACATCCTCAATTATCCATAAAATTTATGAAACACAAATTTAAAGAACTACTTAATCAATATTTCAAATAAATTGAAAAAAAAAAACTTTAAAAAGTGTTTTTTGTATCTTCTTCCTTTGTTGCTTTGTAATAGTCACTGAATATGTCTTTTTGTTTTCCTCCTTGAGTACAAATCTTGGTGTGAGTTGCACATTGCTTTGAATGTCAACTTTTTGAAACTTTGTAGAATCACCACCTTGTTCACTTGATAAGTTGCTACTACATTCATTTGAAGTATCACTGATGTAAGCCTGACAATAAAACAGGTTGATAAATGTATTAAAACATAAACAAATTAAATATCTAATTTGTAATTTTGCTATATTAAAAAATACGTACTTCTGACATTTTATCAAGCTAAATTGCTTTGTCAGTATTTTCAAACGATTCAAAAACTTTCTTGACAGTGTAGAATTCCCATCCATACTTAAGATTATAGTCATTTAGTTGTATTTGGAAAACAAATTCTATTTCATTCAAATTTTCTATTTGCACAGGAAGGACAACTTCTTCGAGCACCTAACAAAAGTAATATTTTTCAAATTGTACACTCAAGTAAAACTTGGACAAAGATGTTCTACTAAAAAAAATTTGTCCATTTTCATAGCAATAAACGGGAGTTCTACTGATCCATGTTTCCTATGGATGTCTCATAATGAGGTATGTACGAACTTTTTTGTTGATTGGAAGTAAACTTAATGATGAATGCTGACTATTTTGAAGGATAAAATGTTATACATAATGGTCGAAAGCAAAACTGATTTAGTGATTGTGAAAATTTTGCTGATATTTGACAGATTCACCAATAAATTATAAATCATTCCTTGGAAGTTGACTGTATCAGCAGCATGTGTGCTCAGTCCTTTGCTGCAACAATATTTAAAGAGAAGGCCAATAATATTTGATTGAAAAGTTCCATCTTTTTTCAATAGTTTTGACAGAGATTCATAGACCCAATAGTGAAACCCTTTTGGACAACCTTCAAGAAGGTTTCGTGATGGCCAACTATCATATATTTTATACATAAGTAGGCTAGAAAAATTTAAAAAAAAAAAATTAGAGGAAAGTAGCAAACCTTGGTGGTGGCGTTGATAAAAGGCAAAGATTGAGGGGGCAGACTATAATGCGTGATTGAGAGAGAATGCGCAGCGATCAATCTGACAATCTGTATGAATTTCAAGCAATATATTTATTCAGCAATCTAGCCATAGGAATCCAATTTTCAGCCAACATTCAAGAAACATTAATAGAAGAAACCATTATGTTCAAAACTCTAATCATTAAAAAATCAAACCTATTTATCAATATCCCTTAAACTTTCAAATTGATAACCTTAGAGACCATTATGATTCAATTAATCTCCTTTCTACTATATAAACCTATCTCACCATCAATACCAATCTCAATTTCTAACATATGAATCATAAAAAATTCAAACCCATAGCTTAGTTTCCACTAAAAATATTCAAATTGATTAAAGCTTTTCTTTCATGAGACAACTGATGATAACCAAAACAACAATAAATGAAATTTTCCGGTAGTTAGAAGCACCAACAACAAACAGGCAAAAAACTTTCAAAGTTTCAATTTCATACTCTTATTCAAAAGAATTATAAGAATTGCAGCAGCAACATAATTGCTTTGACTCTAATTATCTCTCTGCAATAGATTCTTCCACAATCTAAGAAGCTTTAATCTATATTTTATGCAAAGAAGTGACTCTTTGCACAAACTGCTGGGGACCAGCAGTTTTAGTTGACTGCCAGTGCCATGTCAAACTAAAGTAGAATGGTCAATAATTGCAGAAATTTTGGTTCTAGAAAGCAATAAATTTCCTCCAATTTTATTTTGATAAGTGAGTTGAACATGTGGAGCTAAAGTCAAAATGAAGATCTGTCCAGTTGTTTAGTCTCTAATAACTCATGATCTTTGAAAGAATTTATTTTTATTTTTTGGAGGAGGAGGGGTGCATTCTACATGGTATTCATGTTAAACAAAACATCAATCTATAAGAAAAATAATTTTAAGAATTGTTTACAGGAAAATAAAATTTATGCAAACAGCCTAAACATTTAGAAAATATAAAGATCAAACGTTACAGCCCAACTTACTTGTCACCAATAAATTTTGCCTGAGTGAAGTAGCCAAGAGAGAGCACCTCCATAAGATTATGTTGCTTATCAAGACCCTGTTGCCCAGCGAAATGCATAAGCCTGTGGCTGTCTAGAGTATTTCTCGTGTGCATTTAAGACAATGTTAGTGGAATCTCCAATAGATTAAGGTCGCTTCATAGCTTCCTCACCTATATAAAGTTATCCATTATTTAAAACTGTTTTTATGCTTACGTGAGTCCTGAAAGGTTATATTCCAATCCATGGCCCCTAAAAACCTGAAAATTTGCAAAGCATTCATAATTATTTATTGCATACAATGACCAGCCAAATCAAACTTAATGCAAACAAATCAATGATATGTATATAAGTGATTCAGAGAATTTTTGGAAAACCTCTGACATCCGAGCTTCTATCCTCTCAGTTTGAGATCCAAACTTATTCCTGTAATACTCTTTCCTATTGATGCCTTCTTTTGGGGCAGAAGGATTAAGTTGAAATGCAAATGTAGTTGATAAAAGATAAGAGTGGGAACACAAACATGCGTGCACACGCACGCGCAAACACAGAGAGAGAGAGAGAGAGAGAGAGAGAGAGCAAACCTCAAAGTCATAGTGATCCTTAGATGCAGCTATAGCTTTGTCAAGATTTTTTTTGCCCACAAAGCACCATGGACACACAGTGTCTGAACTGATATCTATTTTTATAAGCTTTTTCTGAGTGTTGTTTCCAATTGACTCGGACGCAGACATGATGCCTTTGTATCTGCAAGTTTTCTGAAATATATTGATTCAGTTTTGAATGCAGTGAAGTACAGTGGTTTTTCTTCTTCACATGTTATAACTCAAGATAACATTTTCTACCAAAGAATTATTAACTTAACAAATTACAAACACATGTACTCTTGAAACAGAACCCCTGGATCAAAATGAAGCCAGGTGCATAACCCATGACTACTTGAAAAGCTGTATTATTCAAAATTAATAAAATTTTCTGCAATGACATTTGTGGCTTCATTAGAATAATCATTATTGATCTCCATCACATGAAATAGTATCTACACAGGGACAGAGCAGAAGCACTGCCACTCAAGTTAGCAATGCCTCCCCCATGTCACCTAAGCTGTCAACAGAAAAACCTGTCTGTCTCAGCCTGATTGCATCCATCAAGTAATACAAACCAACATGCAAAACCCAGAAATATCCCTAAAAAATCACAAACTTGGTCATCCATAAAAAATAAAAACAAATCTGGGTATCCATAAACTTGGTCATCAAAAACACGAAATTTAAACTCTAATCAACCACTAATCTATCCAAACCTACTGTATCTGAAATTTCAACTAAAAATTTTCTCAAATTTGAATCACATACACAGACCAAATTTCAACAAAATCAATCAGAAAAATCAACTGGTACATACAATTCAAAAGAAACCAATACCGAAAATACCCATTCTCACCTTCTTTTCATTTGTAATTAAAACCAATAACCCAAATGCCTAAATTAAAGACCATCAACCCAATAAGACACTCAACCCAAAATAACAAAACTTGAATCATATTTAACACCAATTTTTCTTGTCTAAAAATACCTGCACTGTAGCGGTTCCGGCGGTATATGGGTGGAGGCTAGCCTGAAGGTGGGGTGATGGTTTGACATGGTGGCAGCCCTCAGATCTCTTTCTCTCTCTGCCATTGACGGAAAAAGAACTGAACGGGTTTTGGCTTTAAGAAAGAAAGAGAGAACGGCTGAACTTGTCGAAGGAGAAGGAAAAGCAAAATCGGAAGGGAAGAGAGAGTATCTGAAATTTGAAAGCGTAAGGTTTGAAAGAAAGGAGTCGGGCTAAGCTAGGTTTTGTTTTGTTTTTGTTTATTTATTTTAAAGATAAGTTCCGGTTTTTTTTTTTTTTTAAGTGAAAAGAGTTTTTAATTTTAATTTTTTAAATATTGTGCTGACGTGAAAAATGGTAAGAAGTTCAAAGGTTTTGGTTTTATATATATATATATATATATATATGCGTCCACAGGGATTGCTAGTTTATTAAGATCTTAAAAGTTTATTATCTAAATTTGATTGCAATTTCCCATAAAAGTGACCGCCCTTGAAGTTAGGCACTATTCCTAGAAAAATAATCGTTCTTTCTTTGTCAATAAATGTTCAACGTTAAGTACATGTTGGATGATTCTGTTCACTCTCTCCTTCACAGATGATTGCTCTCTAGGGATCTATCTTACACCCTAGTTATTAAAGTGTGGAAATATACCAAGTGTTCTAATAACAGTGTAGTCATTGATGTGTATTAAGGAGAATAAGACAAGCCGTATTTATCCACTTTCACATTCATATATAAGTTCAATTCAATAAGGTAATTATTTTTCATATACCTTTTTTTTTTTTGGATAAGTATTTTCATATACTTTTCATTGAATTCCTTCACTTATAATAAGTTGATTTTTGCATTGGTCTAAATTTGAACTTCTAGTTATTTAATAATAATAATATAACTTTAGGAAACGGCAGGATCAGCCAGCCCTTCATCCAGCTGGAGATTGAAAATGATTGCTTATCCAAATTACAAGTTATTACATGCAAGCTTCAAGTTGATAAGTGATTACCTGCATAGAAGAATCCAGGAAGATTTTTCTCTATCGTTTCAATTGCTTCTAGAACTGAACCATAGTTACGACCATACAAGGGAAATGCTTTACTCCAGTAGAAATGACTGCCATTAAGTACACTTCACAATATAAGAACAAACTTAAATAAAGAAATATGGTAATTTACAGGATTTAACATATTCATTTCCAAAATTTACCACCTGAAGAAAAAGGAAAAATGAAAAAGAAGAAATATTGGTTTTTATACTTTACAAATGTGGGCTCTCCCTCTGCTCCCAACAATTGCTTGATGTCAGAAGAAACAATCTTCTTCAACTCATCCCTAGCAATATAGGTAACAGGAGAAAAATGTTAGTTGACGGGAATATATAATTAGAACAGAAATAAGTAGAATGACTAGAACTTGATGTAAAAGATATAACAGTAAAGGATATGATACATAATTTATTTGCTAAATCAAAAGCATGGAAGCTTCCCATACGTAGAAGCTTTAGCTAGATCACTGTTTCGACTTCCCCCAACAAAGGTTGTATAAAGATATAGGTCATTAGGTGCACGATCTGGAAACATCATTGAAGAAAAGAGTGTTCCTGTACAGCAAATTACATACAGTTGAAACATTAGAAGAATAATTTAGATTGTTCACGTATAGTGAGCCAGAGCCAAGCATTACCAAGGGTTTTTAGACCATTTTGTTGCTCCTTAGAAGGAACAAGAACTCCAAATCCCTCAAGTGGTCTCTTGACATTCTCCTTCTTAAAGGTTGTGATTAAGACAGATACTGGCATGTAAGTCACCTGCAATATGACCAGCAGAGACAGTGTAAGTCACCTGCAATATCATTAAGATTGAAAAGAACTTTTTTTCAGGTACCAAAAGTATTTGTTGAAGACTATAACTTGTTTAGTTATACCATTTACAGGTATAAAGATTAATTGAACGTCAATTTAGAGGAATGTTATCTCTGTTTAGATACTCAACCTGAAAGGAAAGCACCTACTACCTGATGCGTCATAATTCAAGTCAAACTTAAGGAATAGATACCTCAGGAAGAATGTCAAGTGGAAAGAGCGTTCCTGTTTTGGTGATCTTCATTTCTTTGACATTACTTAATGGAGCCTATAATAATTTAAGCTCCTTGTCAGTCAACAATGTTTCTTTCTTGGCAATATATATATGTGTGTGTGTGTGTGTGTGTGTATATATATAATGCAGCAAGTGTGAGCAGGTGAAACTACATTCCAGAATACAGAAGCATCTTCCATGCAAGTCATGTGGCTAAAGTGTAAGTATACATAATTTAGAAGCATTAAAGTGCTCTGTGGCACGGGTTCTTCCTTGAGAAACAACTTTCTTTAATCAAATTTTGTCATGGCAGTTGGCAGGAATCCAACAACTGCCATGTGAAATGGATATATTTTCTTTCTTGCTCTATTTCATTTATTCTTGTTTTATTTCTTTCAAATCAACTCGCATCAAGCTGCATAAGCTTCAGCAGCAGCAACATCAGACAAATAAATCATACATTTTTTTTGAGAATGTTAAAAATACATATTCCATGGTCTTGCAAATAAATGAGAAAAAAATGTTTCTGAGAAAATATGTATACTGACCGTCATGATTACAGCATCAACAGATAAACGTTGTAAATGCTTGTCATGGTCAGAAGCATAAGAAACTGACCAATTTTCTAATGCAGACTTCCCATCACAGCTGTAAGATAGTGACAAGACCTTTGAGTTCAGTTTAACATCATCTTTGCCAAGCTCTTTACACAACATATCAGTTAGTGTCTGCAAAAGACCAAGATCAGAATACAAGAACCAAGTATTTATTCTAAAAACTAGCAATGTGCAAAATAAGATCACATTAAGCATTACATTCCTACATCTACAAGAAGCATGCTACACCTGAGTGATGTCAGGTACAACATGCAAAACTACATAAATTCTTAAGAGGTATCAGTACCTGCATTCCACCATGAAAGGAAAATGAACCACGCTGAGGTTTCTTTTTTTCTAAAGTACCCTTTGTTTCACCACTTTTTACCCTTTTGGCAGATATCTTAGATTGAAGCAGCCCAGCTATAATGGAGCCAAACCTGACAGAGTAGAAAATAGGCCAATTATAGACATTGATCATGAAACAAGCATCAATAAATAGAATATCAATATGTATATGTTATTAATAATTATAGATCACAATAGTTCATCCTGCCAATTCAATTACAGAAAGTTGTACCAAATTAGGTCCTAAAGAATGGTTGCAAGAAGTCAGTGAGGAATGAAGCTATAGAAGTACAATGTTATTTGCAGATAAAGAAGACATCAAGTACCAAGAGAAATAGACCAAATTTTAAAGTGCTCATGTAACTGTTAAATAATAAAATATACTCTTTGTAGCCAGATGTATCACAAATTCTTCTATAAAGAGACAAATCTCTTAAGGTCAACTGAATCATGAGCCATGACTCAAGTATAAATTCTCTTCTAACAATAGGATAGGCAAAGGCAGGGTTTGTACAGAATGACACAACTGACAGCGAATCCAGATTCAAACAAACAGTTAAGTCAAAAAAAAATCTTTGGCAATAATCAATTGTAAAATGTAGAAATCGCATAAAGTACACAGTACCTTTGTTCTAGATTCCACAGATCTGGGAAAGAATGCCGGATCTATTTGAAACATTAAGAAAGCAATAAAAAGAGGTTATTGAACAAATGAAAATGAATAAGCATCAACAGTTGAAGTCATAACATAAAGAAGTCATGGCTCATAAAAGCAGCTCTCTAAAACTAAAAGTTTCTGATTGCCCAAAAAACAAAGATTAATGCAGGATAAATACACCACACTTATGCACAGGCATCTTCTTTAGTTAGTGACATAATTGATCAATTGAAAAAAAAAAAAAAAATCCTATGCTTGTGCTTCTTAGCAATGATAAGTATGTAGGTAGTCCAAAGATCTTAGACATTACTCACAGAAAGAGATTCGGGATCTCCAGCACTTGTGCCCGCAACAAAAGGGTCAATGAGATAATCAACAACCTTACAAGTGAAAAGCACTAATTAGAAATGCATTAAATATTTCCATCTATCAATTTCAGGAAGAACAAAAGATTTGTGCTACATAAACATCATTTCATGTATAGAAATGTATGTATTACGGATTAATGGTGTTACAATACAATGAATACCTCTTTCCCAAAATGACGCTCAAAGAACCCACCCACACTACAAGAGAACAAATAGCAAATAAGAAAACAAAGGGACTACTGTAAATAGTAACAAACAAAGAAGAGAAAAAGTATGAGCAGAAAACTTAAAATTACATATTTTTAGGGTTATCACCTTTCCTGTGTATAGTCATCAGAAACTTTTGAGGAGTTAATTTTCTTCCACAAAAATGGCTCAAGAATGATTTGAAACTGCACACACAGAAATGCACATTTCGCTATACTCAAAAGGAGAGAGAGAAAGAGTTGTACTATGCTCCTTGAACTTGAAGAATGCTCACAGAAAAGATGTGCAGTGTAAAAGAAAAAAAAAAATCTAATTGGGTTCCACTTTATGCAATTTAAAATTACCTTGGCAATTCAGATGCAATTTGTATACTTGTGTATTAATTCCCCAATTGTAAATAACTTTAGAAATATATGCTTTGTCAGATACGATTCTTCTAGTTTTGAATTGGCTGTCCACTTGAAAGATTTTCAAGCAAAAAGATACAGATCAACTAAGCCAAGTTTTGTACTAAGCCTTCCAAAGTGAGTTTTGTACTTTTAAATTGTATAAAATGTGTCAAGAGTTGTAGAGAGTAATGATACAAGGCAAACACTAGCAAAATAGAAACTATCAAGGTGTGCCCTCCTATTTTCCAAATTCTTACAACAATTACAGGCCATGTACAATATTTAATATAAGTGACCTTAATATTTCCTTTTTTTTTAATAAAAAAAATTGTGGGTAAAAAAAACCTTAATATTTCTCCACAAGTATACTTTTGTGGGAAGTCTTATGCTCTAGCATGTCAAGTGTCAAGAGCTATATATATAGAATTTCATGAGTTTTTTATTATTATTATTATTATTTTTTAAGTTAATATAAGTGTCCAAGGGGGTGTAACCCAAGTACACAGAGTATACAAAAAAGCACACTGCATACCCTTGAAAAAATAAAATAAAGTCAATTCCAGAAATTGAAGATAACAACCTAATGACCTTAAGTGTGCAATGAAACAGCACAGAGAACTTGTAGCTTCTTATTTGCACACTTTGTGTAGGGCCATTATTATCATTTAACTGTAGTGAACTCTTGGTGCCCTTAGATCATGAATCTCACATCTCATGTGCATAGTTGCCAGTTGCCATATTCTACCCAAACTTGCCAGTTTCAAAATCTAAGGAATTCATTTGATTAGATGCATATGAATGCACATATGATACATCAGGAAGCCTAGATCTTTGTTATGAATACATTATTTCTTGCAACAACCTTTGTCAACACACAAACAAAACATGTAATGATTATTGTCAATGGACCCAAAAACATTGCAAATTAATATATATATATATTTTTTTTTTTTAAATAATGGAAATTTTCTAAGGTTGAAGTGGTTTCCGAACATGTTTTGGAAACAAACCTTTGATTTGGCAGAAAGAAAGTTGCTCTTGATCAGTGCAATGGGATTTGCGGGTATCTGACATTAAAAAATGAAAGGTTGTCATCACAGTTAATGCAGCTGCATATAAACAACAGTAACAAAATTAAAATTTATAATTAAAAAAAAAAAATGTGATACCATCAAAAGTAGCAAACTCAATTAGCACAATGTAAAAGGCGGGACATACCAGTACTGGCATCCCATTTCTTACAATATACCGCTTGTTCTGTGATATTGGCTGTAACAGAAGACAACAATTTATTTAGTCATAAAAGTTCCATAACAAATGAAGAGAATAACTACCACAAACTTCAAAAAATTTATTTCCAAAGCAATGAGGTATCTCTTCAAAACTCCAAGAATCAAAGTTTAGCAGTCAAAAGTCTTAAACATAGTTTGTGATAGAAGACAAATCAAAGAAAAAGATTCCCACTATAGCATGACAATGCACAAGTTACAGGTTACTCAGTTAAATGTTTGAAACAACAAAGAAAACCCTTACAAATTGTTGCTTTTCTCTAAGTCCAAGGTCATCAAGCAAACTTCTGACCTCCGGTTCACTCTCAGTCTGCACAGCAACAAAACCTCCATTACTATTGGTTTCAAGTAAGAACTCATTGTCATCCCAATCTGCAAACAAAAAATTTTTACCATTGTATTCGCTCCCTCATCCCAAATTAGACCATCATGTGAAACACTTCTTAACTTTCCTCCAGCTCTTCCTTCAGCTTCAAATACTGCGACGTTCAAACCATGTGATTTCAATTTGTATGCTGCAGCAAGCCCACTTGACCATCAAAAGATAAAGTAAAAGTCAACTTATGGAAAACAAAAGACAAATTATATTGCAAAATGTGTGAGTATCATAATATAATTTGTCAAATTGGATAATAAACTCATCACTGAAGCATAAATTAAGTTCTGGACTGATGGGCTTATTTCAAGAGAGTTTTTTTAAATAATTGGTTAAGTTACTCATGCGATGCACCTGGTGAGTCTTGAACCCAAAACCTTACATTCCATCCAATCATTGAGGGAGGACTGATGGGCTTACTTCAGCAGAGTTTAAATACTCCAGACATTCTTAAGGGACCATAATTATATTTTTGAAGCTTGGATGTCTCCATTGGAAACATCAGAAGGTGCCAGTTGATTTTGCAATGTCAATAGTTTACACTACGAGTTGTCTAGAAAGAGGCAGACAGCTGAAGAAGCTCTATTGCCTGGTTCTAGATCGCTGAGGTAAGAGTGAGTATGGTTACCTTTTATCCTAATGGCTAAAAGAGGCCACTTACCAGTCAGCTTGAGCATTGTGTGCAGGCACAATTTACAACCATTTCACACAAATCAAATTAAACAAACTAAACATTTCCAATATATAATCAAAACATTAATAGCTAATTCCATCCTAGCATTAGTCCTGCCTTTTCATGATTTCACAATTAAACCCCACATTATACATTCACATAGTTCACAATACTAATCAAAGAAGTTGATTACCACATTGATGAAAGACCCACTCAGCCTCTCTCTAAGAAAACACAGTGAATAATTTACCAACAACAATAAAAAGCCTTAACACATAAATATTAATGAATGAGGAGAGTACCTAACACCAGCACCAATAACAGCTACTCTTTTAGCAGAACCTGCAAAATTTCAAGAACCCATTATATCATTACATCATTAATCAAAGAAAAATCCTACCTTAAAACCAACCACACTTTGAACATCAAATTTCGAACAGCATCAGACAATTGAAAAGGGTACTTGGGAAACATAAGAACTTCTAACTCAAAAACGAATTACAAACTTTTTCTCTTGTACTTTGTTACTTAGAGAGAGAAACTTACTGTTCTTCTTATTTTCTTTGGTAGCTGAGCCCATTTCTGTTGTGTGTGTGATTAGAAGACAAAGGCAATGTTGCTGCTGCTAAATTCAAAAGACATGAGAGAAGAGGAGATATTGATATTTGATAGACAGAGTACAGCAACTCTTTGCTTTTTTTTGCTTTGTTTAAATGGTTGGTTTGACTTTGAGGATAGATTTTCCAACGTGGGCTGTTTTTAAGTAGGCCCATAAAAACAGGCCTGGAATAGTCCATATAAGCAATGGGTTTCCTTCCATCTTTATATTATTCTACAATTGGATTTCCTTCCAAATAAGCTTTGGGCCAAAGGCCCACCCAGCATTGGATTTCCCTCCATCTTTCCTTCAAGAACTCATATGAGTTATGAAAAAACAACTACTTTCTTCATTGAATATCCTCACAATCTTTTCTCGCAATTTTCAATTTTTTTACAAAAATACCACTAAACTCATTTTGCTGAAACTGAAAAATGTTAAAGAGTTGTTTTCGTATTCTATTTTTATTCTCACTTTTTTTTTTTTTTTTGATATTGAAAATGAAAATAAAATGAGAACAAAAAAACAAACCCAAACATGCTTTTCATAAGTGAGTCCCACAAAAAATAGGAAAAGAAAACATAAATACACTATTTTTTCAAAAGGAACCAAAAATCTCAATTCATTTTAAGAAGTGGTTTTTTATTTTTCCTCATAAACCCTATTCTAACACGCCCCCTTTTGCTTTTGGGCAGCTTCACCCCACCACCACGACGTCGTAACATTTTCCACAAATGCAACTTCTTATTACCACCACGTGGCCCATTTCCCAGCCGGTTGATCCCACCTTTAGAACCCTTTGATTTCTTTGAATGTTGCACATGCTTCAATAGCCCTTCCATCAAACCATGAAAATGTCCATCCTGATGCTTCCGTGGCACACTACTCACCGTTGATTTCTTCACCTTCTGAACCGCTCTACTATCATGCACATCCCTATGGTGTAACATTTTCTGACCATTCTCATCATCATCATGGTGATGATGGTGATGGTGATGGTGATGATGAAATATAAGTCCTAATTTGTTCTTGAAATTCCTCAACCGTCCAATTGCTTTTTTTGGGCTTCTCCTACGGCCTAATTTGAATCTTCTAGTAGGACCCGCATATGGACCGTTTTTAGTCTCTTCTGAGCTACTTTCACTTGTAATTACAACCCTTCTCAATGTGGGACCAATATAACCGTAGCTTTCATTACTAGTCCAGCTACTTTCACTCGTGGGACCAATGTTACGATAGGCCCGAGTTTGATTTGGCAATGAGTAACCATAGCTTTCAATACTGCTCCCACTACCTTGATTTTTCTCACTAGCCCAACTAGTTTCACTTGTGGGACCAATTTGATGGTGGGTCCGAGTCTGACTTGGCGATGAGTAATCAAAGCTTTCACTGCTGCTCACACTACTACCTTGTTTATTAATAGTGGAGAAGTAAGAATCTGAAGAAGAGCTAGGACCCTCTAATTCATCAAGCACCTGACGTGGCAAGATCTTGTTGTGTGGGCCCATATGGCTGATTTTGTGGGTCCCTTTTCTTTGATCTAGTCCTAGTAGAGTTGGTTTGATTACCATCTGAGGTGGCAATTTTCTCTCACTAGGACCAAGAGAAGAAGTGGATTCCACTAACTGAGGTGGCATGGATGGTCTAGATCTAACCCCCTTCCTAGTTGTCTTTATCTCAACCGTAGGATCTTTTTGTTTTTCACTCTCTTTGGAAGGCTGACTCATAGGAAACCTCAACCCGTGAACATAATCACCGCTCTGACTCGTTAAATCGTCATTCTGACTCACTGCTCGACTCAGTGACCCAATTCTACTCCTCACACTTGGCCAGCCACGTGCTCTTGAAAATGATTCACTGTCCCCAACACCACCGATCTGACTCGCTAGCTGACTCAGAGAATAAATGGGCTTGCGTGCTGGGCTCAAACGACTATCATGTTTCCTGCTGAGTTGACTCACCTGCTGACTCGGCAGATCATTTTGACCCAGACCCAAAGCTACAGGCTCACCAAGATAGCCCAGCTCGCTTTTTTTAACAAACCCATCTCTTGTTTGTGTCAAAGGAGTAACTGGCTTAGACATCACAGCCAAACTTGCACTAGTCATTTTAAAATCCACAATACCAGAACAAGGTTTTAAAGCTGAAATGTGGGATTCGACTTGTTTGAGTGTACTAGCAACATCCTTTGAAAAATCACTGGCCTGGTCCGGTTTTTTATTCCCAAGTCCTGGTTCAATAAGCCCAGTTGCCAAATAGCTCGAGGAACTAGCAATGCTTGGACTATGTTGGAGTTCATGCATTCTTTTCTGTATTGGGTTCTCTTTCACTTGTGGTATTTCTTTTGCTTGCACATTGACCACATTAGAAGGGCCTAACTGGTTGTGCAGTTGATGTTGACGAGTACTATTTAAGTTTGAACTTGTGGCTCTAGCGTTAGCTATGCTGTTTGTGTCCTCAACTGAGTTCTGCCTCTTCATACTGCTTTGCTCATAAATCCAACATTGTTGCCTTCTGCCCTCAGGTTTGTTTGAAGAAATGCTGGGTTTAGAGAGCATGGAAGTTGCTTTCTTTAGTGTTGGTTTCCTGGGTGGCAGCTCATCTTTCTGTGAAGTAATTGATTGGAATTTGGACCCTTTACTTGAGGCTTGAGTAATGATGGGAACAGATGTTGGAACAGGAGGGTTTAACTTTAGCATAGCCTTTGGTGTGTTAGAGACACCAGATTGTGCTGCTATAATCTGTGATACCAGCATGAGAAAATAAATTAGGCAATAATCCTTTGCCTATTAAGATAATAGGATCCAATATCATACTTTGTTTTCTTAAGTACAGTCTGCTCTAGAAACAAAACCAACAAGAACTTCATTCACAGTACTGAATGACAAAACGTACCTTTGAATGGGTCTCAAAAACTCTTTCTGTTGCATTGTCAAGCAAAGTTTTCAAAAAGAGTTGTGCTTTCTCATCCAACTGTTTAAGAAGAAGAAGATCATGTTAAGATTAAGTCATAACAAAAGAGCACTAAATGTTTTTTATGTTGCTATATACTATAAGACGTCCATTCCTTGGGAGTAAAAGTAGGGAAAAAAAAGACAGAAAATGCTAAAACTACTACCAATTTTCTTATAAAATAAAAAAATAAAAATAAAAACTTGCAAAATGAAGTGACAATGAATGTAATTTGTGTCAGCACAATAACATAATAAATATTTTTTTTGGTTAAATTTTTTTCTCATGTCTAAAAATTGACACATTGGTTTGTAGAGCTTATGTAGTAAATTTTGTAGTATTGAAAGCACCACTCAAAAAAAATATCAACAAGAAAGAAAAAACAACTATACTCAACAAATGATTTCTTCATTAAGGATAAGTCACAGACTGCAGAGAAGAAATCAAAAACAGTGAATGGCAAGAAGAGTTCCGAAGATATTACTCACCACCAAAAGATTCTTTATAACTTATTATGTTGTCTGATCTTTTATTTGATTTTTGAATGGTTTGTTATAGAAACAGAACCCCTCACCTGTTGTACTAATAATAAAAGACATGAGATGTAAAACTAAACGATTATATCGGTGAATACAACACCAGGTAGTTGTTTTTCTAGAATTTATCTTCTATCTCAGAAACTATATTCTTCGCACATTTTCGATTCTTCAAAGTATCTATAAAGACTATAATCAAATCATGCAATGAACAAAGAGGTACAATTCAAGATTCTTCAAAAGGATAGAGTATATTACCACCACAATGCCTGGGGCGAAAAATTAAAATTAAGAAACAAATAAAAGAAAAGGTTTATTAATTGCTTCTTGTTTATTTTTCCCATAGCCAAAATAATGAGTGTGGTACTGAAGTAATACAATTGAAAGTCAAGACTTCATGACATGGTAAGTCAAAGGAAAACAGATTGTTTCGAGATAAGAGAGCTTACATTTTCTGAACTTTTGCTTTGCAGGCCTTGACCAATATTTTGAAGGAGCCCATATAATTGTCTTAAGGCAAGGAGATCAGATTCTACTTTCTCAAGTTCCATCTTTTCTCATTGGAAAATCTGTAAAAGTTATTGAAATCAAGTTTAGCCACAACCATAAAACTTCATTAAAGGAAGGAGGCACAGGTGTTTCCTAGTTTAGGAGTTGGAAGTTGGAACCATATATAATTGATTGTTTGGTAAAACAATCCAATTCCAACCTCTATAGAGGAGAGGCAAAAAGAATCAAAATAAAGTAAATTGAATATCACATGAAACAGTGGAAGTGTGTCATCTATATGGGACATAATTTCATCCCAAAGGTCCCAAACATGACCACTACACCAAAATCATCATTCTGCAGGTAATGTTAGCATACAAAAAAAGGACCATTTAAGAAAACAAGTTTTTGGTACAACATACACACGCATGAACCATGCCCCTGGTTGTATTTACAGATACAATGGAAATTAACCAAGATAATATAATTATAATAAACAAAAACAAAAAACAAATCACACATAAAAATCTAGAACACACTTATTCAAAAAACAGCAAAAAAAAAAAAAAAAAAAAAACAGAACTTGAACAAAACACATATAAAATCTAGAAAAATGGAGTTAATTCAGACTCAAAAAATTAAAATTCTCACATACATTGATACACCCAATTTTAACAATCCAAATCATCAACCCAGACGTTTAATACAAACCAACCCAAAAAAGACAGAAACCTAAATATCAAATCATTCACAATACATTAATTCAATTATGAAGAAGAATGAGTCAGTTTAATCAGAGTAAGAACTCACAAGCAACTGCTCTACATATGGAAGCTATGAAAGCAAATGGTTAATGATGAATCAGAAAAACAAAAAAGTGCCATCTTCTCCATTTCCTGCCCTGTTTTGGTCTGGTTTTGGGTAACACAAACAGAGAAGGGCTTTTGGAAACACTAACACTTGTTTTGTGAGGAAATTTTTGGCGGTTGGGAACGTTGAGAATAGGTGTCTGTTGATGAATGAGAGTGACTACACGTGTCCTATGAGTAATGATTGTGTTTGTTTGTTTGTAAATGGTTTGAATTTAAGGATAGATTTCAATTATCCAAAAAAAAAAGTATAGATTTTTCAACGTGGGCCGTTATTAAGTAAGCCCAACAGGTCTGGAATTGTCCATATTGGAATAAATAAACAGTGGTTTCCATGTTTTTATTCTTCTACAATTGCTAACCCACACTCACAAAAGTCTCACTACTTTCTTGTCTCTTTAATTTGAATGCTTGAATTGTAAAGATAATAGATTTATGCTGTTTTTTTTCAATATATTTATAGCATACCAATGCCTTATTTTAATGCTTTGCAGACAGCCTATGTATTGCTTGATATATTAATTGATTCAGACCCTGATGATGGCTTCCAATATATTTAGAAGAATTCAAAACTACCCTTTGTTGCTGTACCAGACTGCATTGTTTAGAAGAAAGAATGGTGCTTTACTATATTGCACTATGAAAACCACAGAAGCCCAAACAGCCGCTCAAGAAAAACAAAAGCCTCGAATCAAAGTTTTACCTCGTACCCAGATTGATAAAATATTAAAAGACTATGAAGCAATCATCGGTATAGAAACTCATGTCCAGCTCAACACTCACCAAAGCCTTTTGTGGTTGTCCATACAATTATGGGTCTCCACCAAATACTAGTGTTTGCCCCATTTGCATGGGTTTGCCTGGTGCTTTGCCAGTTTTGAACTCAAAGGTCATTGAATTAGCGGTGAAACTGGGTCTTGCACTGAATTGCAAGTTTTCTCTAAACTCAAAGTTTGATAGGAAACAGTACTTTTACCCGGACCTTCCAAAAGGGTACCAACTATCTCAATTTGATGTTCCAATTGCAAGTGGTGGTTACATTGATTTGGATATTCCTGTGGAGTTCGGTGGTGGGCATAGGAGGTTTGGCATTACAAGGGTTCACATGGAGGAAGATGCAGGCAAGCTGCTTCGTTCAGAATATGGAAGTTATTCACAGGTAATTACTTCTTTCCCTTTGCCTACGTACCGTACCAATTTTTACTATATTTTATATTTTAACCATGAGAAATTATCGATTCTCTAAAAAAGTACTAAAAATAATAGATTTAATTATTTCTAAAGTATTAAAAAAATAATAAATTTAATTATTTTCTCATTATTCTAACACTCTTTTTGCGTGCCCCTTTAATAGGTGGGGCTCAATACATAGATTTTTAATTTTTTAAATAGGACGTAAACTAGAAACACATATAAAACTCCCTATGTTATGATAAATTATTGGTTCTCCCAAATATTTAAGCAATTAGAAAATAATGAATTTAATCACTTTATTATTATTATTATTATTATTATTATTATTATAACAAACTATATTCTCCTTTTATTTTCAAGAATATTTATTGTTGACTGTTTTCATGTTTAATCAGGTTCCAAGTGTTAGTCATGTGATTTGTGGGTTAAGTAACTTAAGTTGATTCTATAAGCATGCTAATTTTGCAATTTATTGCCTTATTATCTAGCAGTATGAATGAGTTGGTATGCATTGCAAAAAAAAAATTTGTTTGTGACACGTATCTTATATATAGATTTAGAAGAGCTGCAATTGGTTATTATTATTATTCTTATTTTGATGATTCAATAATTGGGAGAGGGGAGATTTGAACCCTCGATGTCTCCTTTGGAAACACCAGGAAGTGCCAACCAGTTGAGCTACAAGGCTCTTGGCGAAATTGCTGATTACTATGTATGTTATAGACTTGTTGATATGGTTGATTTTGTTGCAGGTTGATTTAAATAGAGCAGAGAGATTGTTTCAGAACCTGATATGAGAACTGGTGTTGAAGCTGCAGAATATGCAGCAGAAATACAGAGGTTAGCTCATTATTTGGGAGTGAGTAATGGCAATATGCAAGAAGGTTCACTTCGTTGTGATGTGAATGTCTCAGTTCGACCAATTGGGCAATCACAGCTTGGGACAAAGGTAGTTTAATTCTTGCTTCTTACTGTTATAGGAGGAAAAAAGTCTTATTTGAGCTAGAGCTCAATGCATTTGATGTGCATAGTAATTGGCAGTGCGCTGGTGCCTTAACTAAGCCCCTCTTGTATTGTCAGGTTGAGATAAAAAAATCTGAACTCTTTTTCGTCAGTTAGCAGGGCTATTGATTTTGAAATTTCAAGGCAGGTGCTTCTTCATAGCCCAAGGCCAGAGTGATCAAATTACACAGGAAACTCGTCTCTGGGAAGAAGGCGCTCAGGTTGTTGCTACATCTTGCTTTTATTCTAGTGATGTAGTGGAAACAAGTACTAGATTTATGGTTCACTTGGTCATTTTGTGTCTACTTTATGCTCCATTAACCTGTGTTATACTTTTTAGAAAACAGTTACAATGAGGAAAAAGGAAGGGCTTTCTGATTATCTATATTTCCCAGAACTTCCAGAAGTGAAGCGTAGAAGGTATGAGAAGATGGGCCTAAGCATGCGGATGTTCTTTTCCTAACAAATGACATTAATGTGAGTCCTCTTCATTACTTTGAATGTTTTTACTATCTGGGGACTGTTCAATTGGCATTTACAAGCTTTTGCTTTACACATTCAGGATTTTGAAGGTAAAGGCCAACCAAATAAAATAGAAAAAAACCTCTATGATTAAAAACAGTCTCTTATTACTTATCAAAAAAGAAAGAAGAAGAAAAGGAGAAGAGTAGGAAAAACCCAATTCATATTCATTACATAAAATTAAAGGAATGGCTAATAAAAATAAGAAAAGCTAAAATTTTGGTTAGTCTAGAGAGATATTGGCACTGGCAGTGAGAAACAATATTATTTTGATTTTATTTTATTTATTTTTAATTGTTGCATAATTTGTAATTTTTAGCTTCCAAGGAGTAGGTTTAGGAATTAGTCAGATGTAATGCTTTCTATTCAATGGGGAACATAAATAAGTTTTCTATATTTCCGAAGCTTTGAAGTTTGTATGAGATTTTTTGCGATACAACCTTCTCTGAGGTATGATGCCAAGGTGTAATGCCTAGAAGTTTATTCTTTTTTCCTTTTTGTTCATAGATTCTCAGCAACTTAAAATCTTGCGAATACAGTCTTTTTTCACCTATTAAATCTTAAAATCTAAACTTCAAAACACGGAACTACCCATCCATCAAATAACCCCAAATACCCCATAAAAAGATAAAACCTAGTTCACAGGTTATGTTCACAGTCCAGGAACAGCAACCCAGACCTTGGTTTTTTCCTTTTGTTTCATTCCCAAATCCTATTATTCATTTTCAGCAGAAACCCTGTAGTTCTTAATATTTTCCACCTTTTTTCCAAAAACCAAGCTGTCCAAGAACTGCCACACCTGACCCAGGAATTTAAAATCTTATTTGGCTTGTTCCCTTTGTCCTAAATCATATATGATTCAGTAATTCTCAATGTAGAATTGTGCCTAAGGTCCTTAATCTACATGCATTTATTCAAAATGAGATGTAAGTAAAAAAGTGTAGAGAGAGAGAGAGTTAGCTCTTAATCCCGTAATAGAACTCCAAAATTTGTTTATTCATGTATTTCAGTCATATATCACAAGCTTCAAGCATATTCCATGTGCCTCTTGAATGTCTCAGGATTTGAAAGGTGGCCAAGGTCATTTAAGCCTCTAATGCTGTACCTTGAGGCATTTGCCTTAGTCTGTCTTAGAGGCAAGCCTGAAAGATATTTCTTGCATGCCTTTATGACCATGTATCTGTTGCTTTAAAGTATTTGTTTTGGACATATGTCATGCTAGAATGATTTGAGATATGGCTCTTTTGCTGAATGAATGTCTCAGGTTGCAAAATTTTTTGATGCAACTAGTGCAAAGGGATCTGATGTGAAGCTGGCTGCCAATTGGATAAAGAGTGATATTGCTGCCTACATGAAAAATGAAAAGTTGACCATAAATGAGATTAAGTTAATCCCCCAGGAGCTAGCTAAGTTGATTGCTTCAATAAAAGGTGGTATCATTAGTGGAAAGATAGGGAAAGAGGTAAGAGTTTGTCGCTGTACTAGTGATTACTACATACTACATTTCAAATTTCATTTGAACTCTGATGTCCTAGTTGATCATCATATGCGCATCTGTCATTGGATCACGCTTGTAAATGTTTGTCCTAGTTTTTTTGTTTTTTGTTTTTTGGGTCTTGTCAATTCACTTTATTTGTAAATATCTCATCAGTATAAAAGATTTTCTTCTTTTTTCTTCTTCTACTCCCCCTTCCTCCCTTTTATAATGTTATTGGATCATAAGAGCCTCTCTAATCTAACATATAAGTAGGTAAAATATCAAATAACACTAGCCTAGATTAGGCTTGTAATAGCACGTGGCTTGAGGGAATTGTAAGGATCACAAAGGAGCAAGATTTTAAGATTTTTTTTATTGGTAAGCTATACAAGCATTGAACCATGACCTCATCCTCCTACTTTTTTCTTACAAGGGGAGGAGGTGTCATTTGAGCTAGAGTTCCTTGTTGGCAATGTTTTAAGATATGGTAGCTGCAAAATATGGGGGATAAGTTTTAAAACTATAATATCATTGGGACCTTATGATAGTTTAGCAATGAGACAGCTCAATTGGTGTCTGGGGGACTGAGGTTTCTGCAGGTACAGATTTTGTGGTTGTGCTTTGTGGGGGCATGGGGCTGTGTTAGCCTGTCTAAGTGAATGAAAAAGGAAGCAAGACCTTATTATAGTTTTGCTATAATCCTATCCTAGTCTTGTTTGGACACGTTTTACCATTCTGTTTTCTTTATGAATAAGTATTAGTACTTATCAAAAAAAAATATATTCTTACCATATAATTTATAATTTGCAGATATTGTTTGAACTACTAGCCTAAGGTGGAACCATTAAGGGACTAATAAAAGAAAAGGAATTGGTTCAGGTAAGTTACTTATAGTAACTTGTACAGATATTTCTGCTGTTTTACTTCAAAAAAAAAGTATAGATACAATCCTTCTCAAATGATAAAAAGAAAACTTTTATTTCTCATACCCTTGCCATGAAATGCTCACACAAGATGTCTAAATTTGAAATACCTAGGATTGGCTGCTCAATTTCAAGGGTTACATGGTCTTGGACTACTGTAAGAGTGAGTATGCAGGAAGCAAGAACAACTAGTTTTAGTGGATGTCCTTGTATCTGAGGACTTTAATGAAACAAAACCTTTTGAAGTAGGATTTGTCTATGGTATTGCTCATATTATGATGCAAGGAGCACCAAAATCTTTAAGATTTTATTTTTTTGAATTTGAAATTATTTTTGTTTTTGAATTTGGTTTTACTGTTGAGAGTTTAATAAGCATTTCAATGTCTTGGAGATATGGTATGAGCAAGAGAAGCTGAATGGTTTTTAAGCTTGTGTATAATTGAACTTTGAGTATGCTAGTTGACCTGATTTCAGCCTATTCAGGTTATGTTAATGTGATATGAGCTAAAACTTGAACTTCTTTACGGGTCTAACTGAGGTTGGTTAGTGGCCTTATTTGATCATCACTTTTATGTTAATTCAATATTAATTCTAGTAAACTCCCCTCCGTCCTCCCCCAAAAAAAAGCACCAAAAAAGAAAAAGAAACTTGCTTTTGAAGCTATTGTGTCCTATAGTATTGTTGATTGACTGTATGAATTTTCATCATTTCTTACTGACTCCTGGGCAAAAGATCTTGAGGAGTTGTTATTGCAACTTCATTGGATCATCAACTGATGTTAAAGCGTACAGCTGTCAAGTTTTGTCTTGTTAGGCAATCAACCTGATATATGAAAGTGAGTCGCATGTTGGTGAAAAAGCCCGAGCAAGTGTTTCCCTAATTTGGGACTAGTTTCATTAAGTGATGTTCTATGAGAGAGATGGTTTACACTGCCAATCAAATGGTTGCAATTATTTGAATGATAATGACGATATAGTAACATGGTGTAGTAGACATTGTGCAAAGAATCCTCTCATTGTTTTGAAAATAACAGATAGCAGATCCAGTGGAGATTGAGAAAATGGTAGATAAAGTGCTTTGAGAGAACCCAAAGCAGCTGGAGCAATATCGTGGGGGCAAAACTAAGTTACAAGGTTATTTTGCTGGTCAGGTAAAAAATTTGCTGGTCTTAATATGAAACTTGTTATCTATTTTTATCCTGGTTAATTTGTTAATATTTTTCCTATATACCAAGATTATTCTGCATTTTTGGGGATGTGCAGGTAATGAAATTGTCAAAAGGTAAAGCAAATCCTGGGCTTCTAAACAAGATACCTTTGGAGAAATTAAATGCCAAAAGCTGATGCTTTTGTTGGTGGGTATCTGTCTCCATATATATCCTATCACAAGAAAATGAAAAATGCATGCAACTTTGTTACTCATGGCATAACTCTTGCCAGCTTCCATCATTGAAAGTTGTCTCGCCTTGGGTTGGTCTAGCCTACATAGTGCACTTACTTGAGGCAAATTGGTGTTGTCCCAGTGATGTGATTTTGCTGACGATGGCACCCCAATGAACTTTACTGATGAATTTTATATCCTCTTTACTGATGGTAGAAGCATATTTTAACTCTAACCAGCTTGTTCGAGCTTTACTTCTGAACTCATAATACTTCCCAGCAACTTGCAGTTTTTACCTGTTCTGCAAGAAACATGGAGCGGAATTGCATGGAAGAGACTGGGGGCATGCTTCTCACTTATACATTATTTTGTCACTTGATTGGCTTTCCATAGTAGGATAGATTCATAGTGAATTGTAAGCGCATTTTGTGTTAGTATTTATATGTATCTTGTAGTAAGTCAAGCACACTGTTTTTAAACCAAAAACATTTCTTTCTCTTGATGATTATAATTTAGTGGAAAGGGTTACCATGTTATTGTTACTCTGTCCATTTGCAATCTTTCAACATATTTTCTTGATTGTTTCAGTTTTCATTTTGAATTATAATTGGCTGGCTGTGGCCAAGTAAATACTAATTGAGGTTTATTGATAATCTTGCCAGTTGCCAGGTTATGGTTCCGCTTGTTGTTCACTGAGTTTTTTTCTTAGCTTGTCTGTCCAATTCATTTCTGGATTATCAATTGCTTAACAAGTTAATTCAGGAGAAAAAGTGATCTATAGTAATATAATAATAGTATTAATGAAAGAAGAGAAGAAGCTCTTTTGGTTTATCTAAAACTTCATGTTAGATATTGGTAGTCCTAAATAATGATTTCCTCATAATGCAATGGAGACTAATTATGATAACAGTATGGAGCAATCTAATTCTAATTCAATTGCAAGGATAAGAAATTCTAATTCAAAAAATTTAATTAAAAAAAGTTCCTACTAGTACAGTGTCAACGGGTTCCTAAATTACCCGGCATTTTACTGGTACTAAAGCCAATGATATAAATCTTGAATTAATTATAAATTTTTTTCACTGTACTTTGTTGCTGAGTAACTATTATAGTGTGTCCTTATATTCTTTGGGAGCTGAGGCTGGTGCTCTATGTGGGAGGACAATGTTCCTGCAAAATTCAAAAGTCGAGGACAGGAAGTAAGGATAGTACTACCCTAATAATACAACTATGCTGTATAAATGGTTAGAGGATGGATATTTCTATTTGGGCCATTGTTAAATAGGCCCAAAAATCCTGGAATTGTCCAAGTTGGAATAAGTAATGCTGTAATGGGTTTCAAAACTTAAAAATAAATAGGGTAAAATATTATTTTAGTCCCTCAATTTTACCAAAAGTTTGTTTTTTATCCCTAAATTTTAAGAAGTTCATTTTTAGTCCTTAAACTATTGAAAAGTTCATCTTTTGTCCTTAAACAATTGAAAGTGTTTTATTTATGTCCTTAAACTTTACTAAAAGTTTATTTTTCATCCCTAAACTATTGAAAAAAATTTCTTTTTTCATCCCCATTTTTGTTTCTAGAAAAACTCTTTACAAAGTTTAGGAATGAAAAAAAAATTATTTAAAATTTAGAGACCAAAATAGTATTTTACCCAAATAAATAAGACAATGTTTCTAAGATATCATGATTCAAATCTTCCTATCTTCAACTATTGAATTATAAAAAAATATTAATAATAATTATTTGTTGTCCTTACAAATTTGGGGGGTGATTTCATTTTGGTACTCACAAATTCAATTGCGTCAATTTTCATCTTGATTTTTTTTCTACATTGTCAATGTTGTCTTTATAAATTAGGCGTAAATACACTTTTAGTCTTTACATTTTGACTTTTTTCTACTTTAGTCCCTACATTTTAATTTTATCACTTTTAGTCCCTAAATCAATTAACGCGTTTCATTTTTGTCATTTCCGTTAACCAACCAACGGAAATTGCTTAGGTGGCAAACTGATGCTGACGTGGCCAATTAAAAAATAAAAAAAAAAATTATTAGCATTAAAAAAATGTCATGTCAGCTTCTAAATATAAAAAAATTTATTAATCAATTTTAACGAAATTAAAAATGAAAAAACAAAATTAAAAATAATAAAATACATCAATTCAGATCTAATTCATTTTGAACAAGAACACAATCACATATTTAAGCATCAACACAAGAACATAAAACACAAACCCAGAACCAAACACAAAAAACACAAACTCAAATTTAAACATTAACACATGATCACAAATACAAAGAACACAATAATATACATAAATCTCCCAGCCAACCCATAGCAAATAAACCCAAATACTCCAATAGAACCCAAATCTCAAAACTCCAAAAAACTCAATAAAACACAATAACAAACACAAATCGGGAAGATATTTGGGCACTTTCATCACCGAACTATTGTGGGCAGTTTTGCTTTGACCGGTGTTGATCAAGAGCACCTAAAGTCGGTTTTCCAGCATATACTGTGGCCGTTTTTGTCAAAATTTTTGTCGGTGCTCCGATCTTTGATAGGAAAAAGAGAAAACCAGTTGCAAAAATTGAAACAAACAAAGATCTTAGCATTATGAACCAAATCGAAGCCAACACAAACCAAATCTAGGTTCAAAATCATTAGATCTGAGTTCGAATTGAAGCCAACTTGAAGCAGATCTGGGCAAATCTAGGTTCGAAGGCTTTAGATCTGGGTTCAACTTGTAACCCGAAACCCTCTCCCTTTTCTTTGTTTCTTTCCTCTGATAGTATCTCTTTGTCTCACATACACACATACATTCTATGATTCTCTGCTTCACACACACATACTTACATGTTTTACAAAGCCTCACAACACTGAGCACACAAACACATAAATCAAGCTCTTACCCTCAGTTATGCACACACTTGTTCACACGCCACCACGTGTAGGTCCACGTGCCACCATTGTCTCAGTTCTTGGCAGATCCGTGAGACCTTTCACCTTTACATCCACCTTTTGTGGTTCATGCGCCGTTCAAGGCGCTTTTAGCTTGTTGATCGGAGAGTGGTTTCTGTGGTTTGAGAGTAGAGAGACTCGGTGAGACATGGCTCGGGTTTAGAAGAGAGCTGGGCTTTGGTCACAGTTTCAGAGTGTGATAACAGGTAGAGAGATCGAGAAGCTACTTTCGTGGTGAATTAGATCTGGGTTCAATCAATAAGGTGGTGGGTTTTCTATTGAGTTTTTTGGAGTTTTTAGATTTGGGTTCTATTGGAGTATTTGGGTTTATTTGCTATGGGTTGGCTGGGAGATTTATGTATGTTATTGTGTTATTTGTGTTTGTGATCATGTGTTAACGTTTAAATTTGAGTTTGTGTTTGGTTCTGGGTTTGTGTTTTATGTTTTTGTGGTGATGTTTAAATATGTGATTGTGTTCTTGTGTGTTCTTGTTCAAAATGAATTAGATCTGAATTGATGTATTTTATTGTTTTTAATTTTGTTTTTTAATTTTTAATTTCATTGAAATTGATTAATAAAATTTTTTATATTTAAAAGCTGACATGGCATTTTTTTAATGCTAATTAAAAAATTTTATTATTTTTTAATTGGCCACGTCAGCATCAGTTTGTCACCTAAGCAATTTCCATTGGTGGGCTAACGGAAAGAACCAAAATGGAACGTGTTAATTGATTTAGGGACTAAAAGTAGTAAAATTAAAATGTAGAGACTAAAATAGAAAAAAGCTAAAATGTAGGGACTAAAAGTGCATTTACGCCTATAAATTATTGTCATTTCATTATCGAAAAATGCTAATATGTCTAACGGATTGTTTACATTTTACAAGTTATGCGCATGCTAAAACTCAGCCTTCAAGAAGATTAAGGGTACAATTAATTTGTAATATGGATTAAAAACAATCTATAAGGGGAGATTTGAACAAGAACAAAAGTTTATGTAAAAAGCCACGTAAAAGGGCTATCTTTCTATATTTCTTAATAAAGATTACAAGTCTTTCTCTAGAACAAACTGTAAATTATGCCTATCCAGATAATCTCTATTTCTTTCTCTCTTTTTCTCTCTCCAAAATCTATCCTCCTCACTTTCTGCCCTCCTCCTCCCTTATATTTGTTCTGCCTCCTTCTCCGGTATGTGTTGTCCCTATATAGCTGGACTACTTTATGTCCCATCAGGCTCTCATTTCATTATTTTCATGACGCAGGAGACTCTTTTGGGGCTTTTTGCATTGTTCAGGCCTGTCATTCAGCAATAAATGCTACTGTATCAGGCAGGTAAGCTTCATTAATGTAAAGGTGACTGTAGAACCACCAGGAAGTTTCAGAAAGCTTCCTCGGACAATTTTACATGTTCCAGAATTTCTTATTTACTCCTCAGACGATGTTTCATCTTGTCCTGCTCAGTAGAAACTTACCCTCAGATGTGATCTCAGATGAGACTATGGGTGACATGTCAGTTGAACTGAGAACTAAGCTGTGACTTCAACTTTATCATTGGGGCTTGCTCTTTGGGCTTGTGTTGGGCTTTGTTTTCATATAAAGCCCACGTTGACCAGGGCTATTCGGGCCTTAAATGAAACCGTCCCCCTACAAGTTACATTATTATAATAAAAAATAACTAGTATAAGATGGTCATTTCAGCTACATAGGGAATTTATGTCATATAATATGTTGCCATTTCTATTCTTTTCTTTTCCTTTTTCCTCTCTTTTCTTTACTTTACAATCTAAGGGTTTTTTTTTTTTTTTTTTTGGGTAGCCAAGAAGAAAATAAAAACAAAAGCTTCATCAAATAACAATCATTCACTTCATTCTATAATGATAATAATAATAATAACAATCATTCACTTTATGGTTTTTGTAAGCGCTCTAAAAATAAAGACCCAAGTCTACTTAGAACAACATTGCCTAGTTCCTCAAATTCGAGCCCAACAATAGAATTTCTCTAGAGAGTGGGCAAACAATTCAAGTGCAACTCTAATCTGAATTCAAATCAAAGACTGAAGAGTCTGGAATGACAGAAAGGATTAATACAAGTATATGATAAGAAAAATAACTCTCCTTGAGCAGATCTAAGGATTAGTCTCTTGTAAATAAGGTCTGAGTTTTACACCCAATAATGCACTGTATACTTTCTCTTTTTTCTAGTTTCTCCACAAGAAAAAGGTCCCCCCCCCCCTTTCTAGGAGACTCCTCTCCTTTTATACCCCTCTTCTTCATATCCTAGTCCTCCATCTATATGCCTCCAAGCGTTTCTAAGGACACTTGTCCCATCAACACTCTGATGAAGGTGGTGGAAAGGGTTACTAGTTGTGAAGATTTTGTTCAGGAGTCATTTCCTCATTAAATGCAGCTGTTAAGGTTGTTCCAGAACATTTAATGCGAAGGGGGAAGGTAAACTTCTCCAGGAAGCTTCCTCCCACTGTCACTGCCCCCCTCATGGTCCTTTCTCTTCCGCACGGGTTTACATGAAGCGCTACTCCGTATCCCCTCCCATGCTTGGGTCAGTGAAGTCCTCGAGACTGATACACTTCTACAAGCGTGTTTGTGCGAAACATTTCATGTTTTAGTCCTCTTCGGTCCCCAAACTCCACACAGTTTTATTTGACACTTTCTTTGAAACTTATATATTTTACTACATCCCTAAACTATATTATAAGATTTAAAATATAGTTTCCCAAAAATCCTTTCATGAACGCTACATAAATTACTTATCACCAAAAGTAAACGCTTTTTTGAATTCTATAAATAAGTTAAAGAGTCTTGTAACTCAACTGGCTGACACCTCATGATAGTTTTAATGGAAACATCCTAGATTCAAATTCCTTCATCACCAACTATTGAATTATAAAAAATAAAATAAAAATAATCATTTGTTGTCCTTACAAATATGGAAAGTGATTTCATTTTGGTACTCACGAATTCAATTGCATCAATTTCATCATGATTTTTTTTTACACTGACAAAGTTGTCTTTTTAGTTTACTGTCGTTTCATAACTTTCATTGACCAAAAATGCTAATATCTCTTCTTCTTCTTCTTCTTCTTCTTCTTTTTTTTTTTTTTTTTTTTTTTTTTTTTTTTTTTTTGGTGAGAAGATGCTAATATCTCTAATTGATTAAATCACATTATTAGAATAAAAAATAACTAGTATAAAATGGTTATTTCAGTTACATATGGGCACGAAATTGACATGTCATATAATATGTTGCCTTTTCTCTTTGTTTTTTTATTTGTTTCCCCACTCTTTTCTTTTACTTTACAATCTAATTTCTTGGTAGCCAAACAGAAAAAAATAATAATAATAAAAATTTAGTCAATCAAATAACAACCATTCACTTTATGATTTTCTTTGTTACTTTCTTTGAAACCATGTATATTAATTTATTATGTCAAATGCCTTGTAACTGAATTAGCACCTTTCCATGCACAAAGTGCTCGGGAGTCAATAGGGAAAAATGGTTCAAGTTACGAGGTTAACAGCATGTTGTAATTATTTCTCAAAAAAAAAAAGTATATTAATTTATTACACCCTTAAATTATAATTGGGAAATGCTAACGAATACCCTTAGGGCATTGGTTAATAATCCATTTAAAGAAAACTTTTATGGGAAAATGAAATAAAGCAATTAATATTTTGACAGTTTTTTTCATCTCCCATAAAAGTGGTGTCAAAACTTTCTTAAAATGGATTGTTAACGAATGCCCTAAGGACATTCGTTAGCATGACCTATTGTTAAGTACCACTTATTTAATTTCAAACACACACATTCTATCCTATTTAAAGCCCAAGAATACTTATGCTTAGCAATATTTGAAAAGCCCATGATTCAAATCCATGACAAAACAATTTTATGGAATTCAAATCCATGATCAAAGCCCATGATTTAAACCCATGGCAATTTATTCAAAGCCCAATTTCTCATTGGCAACATCAAAACCCAATTCTTATTGGCAATATCAAAGCCCAATTCTCATTGGCAACATCAAAGTCCAATTCTCATTGGCAATATCGAAGCCCAGTTCTCGCTGGAAATATTTAAAACCCAATTCTCATTGGCAACATCAAAGCCCAATTCTTATTGGCAATATTTAAAGCCCAATCCTCATTGGCAACATCAAAACCCAATTCTCATTGGCAATATCAAAGCCCAATTTTTATTGGCACTATTTTATCAAAAAAGAGCCCAAAATTATCAATACTTGGCAAAGAAAAAATATCATGGTAAAATATCACCATGGCAATTGTCTTATAAACCAAAAAAAAAAAAAACTCATTGGGAGTTATCTTGAAAATTATGTTCTTATATTATAAACCCATGAAATACATGGACATCATTTGCATTGTGACATCCATAATATACGCCTTCGACACTCGTGGTAAACATTCAAACCCACAAGCTCATCATTTAAGTTATGATGCGATTATTAGAAACCATGAACATTATTGCAAACATGGAATTCATCAAAGTAATATTATTTACAAAAGTATTTTGAAACTTGTCCTATTGTTTCAAATATTACAACTAATTGCTCAAAGGCCCATTGCAAGTATCTATGAAAAACACAAAAAAAAGAAGTATATTTACTAATAAAAGTCCATGAGGAATGAAAGCCCATGGCAACATGTGCACACAACCCAGCCCATGTGAGCAAGCCAAAGCAAAAAACACCAGTAGGAGTGTGTATAAATATAAATATATATATATATATATATATATATATATTAAATACATCCAAACGTTTTAAATTCGATTTCTTCTTCTTCTTATTTTTTTTATTATTTAACTAATGTTGATGTTAAATGGATTTTATTTTATCTGTCAGTACACCATGGAGAACCATGACTTCAAGGTGCCTTGGGAAACCCTTTGGTTGATTTGAAGTGTGGTTTAATGGATGTGGGTGCCTGGATTAGGTTTAGATGGAGTGACATGACCCTTTTGTAGTGACACTTGCAAATGAGCCATAAAATGATGACTTGCAAAGGCCCTTCCACTAATTGCTAGGTTGTATGTGGGTGGATTAGGTGCAGATAAAAGGACGGTACCATTGCTAGTGAGATTTTGAAAAGAGCCATATTGTGGCCTCCAAAGGCCCTTCCATTAATTGTTGAAGCTAAAATATTGTAGATGCCTGAATTTGGTGTAGATGAAGTTGGGATGTATGTGGGTGGATTAGGTCCAGATGGAGGGACAAGACCCTTTTTTAGTGAGCTTTTGAAAAGAGCCATATTATTGCCTTTAAAGGCCTTTTGACCAATTGTTGAAGCAAGAATGTGGGTGTCTGGATTTGGTGCTGATGGTGGGGTTGGACCCTTTTGTAGCGAGCCTTGTATGGAATCCAAATAGTAACCCGCAAAGGCTCTTTGGTTAATAATTGTTGAAGCTGGAATGTGGGTGCCTGGATTTGGTGTAGATAATGTGACTAGACCATTTTGTAGTGAGCCTTGTAAAGAAGCAACATTGTAACCCATGAAAGCCCTTTGGCTAACTGTTAAATGAGAATTGTGAGTGATTGGATTGGATGTAGTTGGTGGGGTTGGACCCTTTGCTAATAAGCCTTATATAGAATCCATGTTGTGACTCACAAAGGCTCTCTAGTTAATTGTTGAGGTAGGAATATGGGTATTTGGATTAGGTGCAGATGGTGAGATTGAACTCTTTTGTAGTGAGTCTTGTATGAAATCCAAATGGTAACCTACAAATGCTCTTTCAATAATTGTTGAAGCAGGAATGTAAGTGTCTGGATTGGGTGAAGATGGTGTGATTGAACCCCTTGGTAACATGCCCGATAAAGAAACCATGTTGTGACCACCCACAATAGCCCTTTGGTTAATTGAGTTTTTGTTCATCAATTCTTGCTCTCCTCCAAGCAAGATTCTGCCAGCCTCATTTGCATGAATGCTCATAAGAAAAAGCAATGTTATGACTACGGGAAACGCATCTGGATACCCCATCTTGTTGTGTAAGCTATAAGATAGAAGTTAACAATTTGATGAAGATTGATGAATATGAGGACGAGTTGGGTTCCATTTATATGCATCAACTTGTATGACTTGGAACAATATGTTCAAACCATTTTACTCTTGACTCTCTTTGCTAAGAAATAAAAGTTGAATGGGTCAGAAAGTAGGAAACTGTTGTTGCTTCTCCAGCTTTCACGTGCATGAAGAAGTCATGCATTGAACAGTTTTATGGAGATAGCATATTAGCCAGTCTTAGGGGTTAGGGCACACAAATAAAATCGAGCCCAATGCTGTCTGGCCCACTTCTAATAAATAAGTTGAAATTTGTCCATTAAAACCCTAAGATATTAACATGCTAATCATGACTTGTTTGTTTGTGGCATTGAGCAAAAGTTTTGCCTAATGCGAATGCCTCTTTGCTTTAATTTTTACCCATCAGTGCATCAGTATATCTTCAAAGATTTAACAAGGTTAATATGATACTCTCTAAGAAAATTTTTAGAGATTCAGTTCAAAATTCAAATGATTTCCTTATCTTAATTTTGTGTATTATTTACAACATCTACAAATAGGTCCAACACTTGCTTTCAAAATTAATTTTGTGCATCCTCTCTTTCAAAAAATAAAATAAAATCGTGTATTTTATATAAACCTTATATCGGTTTAGTTGAAATCAATGATTACAATATAAATTAAAATTCATGATTTTATTAAGATTTTGCTAAAATGATAGAGAGGTGGAATGGAATTAGGGAGATATTATAAGAGGAACATAATTAGGTGATATATGGCCCAAGCTTTCCAGAGTTTTCATTCTCTATAACTTATAACCCTTTGATCAATAGAATAATGAAGGTACCAAAGCCCTTATACTTTTGAGAGAGAGATCAAAGTCATCAAACTATACTTAATATAAGTTTTTATTATTACATATCATTTAATAACTTTTATTATATTAATATTTTAAAAAATTCAACCATCACACTTGGTATAATTTTTTATTCTTTTATTCTTGACATTCACGTCAAATTTCGTATCAAACACAATCAAGTTACACCTGTTAAAATTTTTTGTTAAACTTTTAAGTAATTGGATTAATACTTGTATATACTTTGCTGCTGAAACTATACTTACAACTACTTCTAACTACTTTGCTTTCTCTTCCGGCATTTAGAATGGAAAAAGAAATTGAAAGGCTTAAAGTATCACAGCTGTTGAATAAAAAATCCAGAATTCGAACCCCAGCTTACAACAAAAACAAATTGTTGTCTTGGCTTAATGATAAAAAATAATTATCATGGTTGAAATTCTATCATATCTATCAAAAAACTGCTAAAGTCTCTTGTCATAGAATAATGAATTGAGTTTCATGATAGCTTTCTTACTAATCATGATATGGTTGGTTCAAGATAGTAATATATGAGTGAGACTTGAGCTACAAGTAATTTGTTTAACGTTTCTGTAGTGTTACATGTTGTTAAATGTGCAGGGAGATTTGTATGATCATAGGAGTTTAGTGAGGCCAATAAAGGAGGAGGATGTGGTGATTTCTACGGTTGGTCACTATTTGTTGGCTGATCAAGATAAGATCATTGCTGCAATTAAAGAAACTAGTAATGTTAAGATAATATGTAAGTAATGAGATTAAATTCAATAAGGATGCGGTGTAAAACCCTTATTTTACACCCTCCAATCTCAATATGACATATCATCATTTCACAAATAATTACAAATTATCAAATAGGGTGTGCCACACACAATCAATCGTCACTTATACCCATCAGAAAATCAAAGCTTAGCAACGCAAACTCAAATCAAGACAGTCTTCTATGGCCTTTGCTCCAACCAGCAGCAGCCCATCCCTCCATCTTCATCAATGGCGAATTCTTGGGTCATATCAAGACCATCATGGCCTGCCAAGAACGCAAAAGTCAAATCTAGGATTAGAAAGCTTCATTGATATCAATTTCCTAGCAAATGCAACACACCCTTACCATCCCTACCAAGAACCCTTTAATCCCATATCTCTGGTGAAGAATTGAAAATAATTTTTTTGTGAAACAAACCTAGTAACAAACATTCACACAATAGCCTGACTTTACTACCCTTTATTGCAAATTGAAAACAAAAACTCACGCTTTAAAATAGGCATATAGAAAACAACGTGAAGGCTTTGAGGATGAAGAAGGAGACAAACTACAAATAGAGTTCAGCCATGCTCCTCCTTGTCCTCCACCTCCCAAGAACTTGCGGTCAATGAAGATGTCCAGATGGGTTGCTGCTGGTTGGAGCAAAGGCCATAGAAGAATATCTGGATTTGAGTTTGCGTTGCTAAGTTTTGATTTTCTGATGGGTAACAATGAGGATTGATTGTGTGTAACATACCTTATTTGATTATTTGTAATTATTTGTGAAATGATGATGTGGCATATTGAGATTGAAGAGTGTAAAACAAGGATTTTACACTGCTTCCTTATTGAATTTAATCTCATTACTTATATATTACCTTAACATTGCCATTGAATTTAATCCTAAGTATAGACAAAAGTAATAACATATTATAATACTCATTTAAAATCTATTTACAATAGTCATTTTGTTGTATAATATTTACTTTTTACCACAATATTCCTGAATGCTTTGAAACTAGGTTATTTGAAGTGGGTTTCCTTTATTTCCTCAACCCATTTTAGGAAAATTTAGGCTTTTGCATTAGTGCTTCAAATCTTTTTTTTTTTTTTTTTGTTTATTGCTAATATTGTTCTGGAATGTGTTTTTCTTGTTCCAATTAGAAAGAACAAATGGGTCTTAGCAAGGAAACTTCTTGCTTTTTGTTAATGGATGGGTTTGTGGATCTATGAATATAAAAAACCTCATTTTTTAAAGCTTAAGATTTGTTTAGGTGAAGTGAGTTTTTATTTATTTTTGTGAATATTAATTGGCATTGGAGAAAAAAAAGGCGTAAATGCACTTTTAGTCCCTACATTTTAGATTTTTTCTATTTTAGTCCCTACATTCCACTTTTAGTCCCTAAACCAATTAACGCGTGTTATTTTCGTCCTTTCCGTCAGTCAACCGACAAAAATAGCTGAGGTAGCAGCCGGAGGAATTAAAATATTATAAATATGCCACATCACCCATGACACATCAACATATAAATTTAAAAAATTAATTTATTAATTTTAACAAAATTTAAAAACATAAAAACAAAATTTAAAACATAAAAATACATCAGAAAATCAAACCCAAGAACACAAATTCAAAATTAAACTCATTGAATCAAATTAAACCCAAGATCATCCGTCAAAAGCCCACAACCCAGAAAATCAATTACTTTCTTCTCTCACTCTTCTTTCTTCTGTATTCTTTCTTGGACTCTCTCTCTTTGGGTCATGGATCTGTTGGCTGGGTTTCATCAACTCTTTCTCTCTAAAAACTCAAACCTCTCTCATCAAATTAGGGCTTTCTCTGCCAATCTCTCTCGATGGTGGTGACGCTGTGCTGGTGGCATGAGGGTTGTGGGTTGTGGGGTAGTGGGTTGTGGGTTTTGTGGCATGGGTTTTTGCTGGGTTGTAGGGTGGTCCGATGGTTGTGGCGCGGTGGTGGAGTGGTCACGGGCCATGGTAGCATATGGGTTGTGGGTTGTGGGCTAGGGATCGGTGTCGACGGCGTGCGGTGTGTGGCTGGGATCAGCAGCCCCTCTCTCTTCTTTCACTCTCTGATTCTCTCTCTTCTCTATTTCTCTAACTCCGATTCTGTCTCTCAGATTAGGTTTTGGTTTTGATTTGATTTTTTGTTATGGGTATCGGTGCATTTGCAGATTCATGGTGGTGGCGGTGGGGGTTGCTATGGTGGTGGTGGGGATGGGTTCATTGTGGGTTTATGGAGGTGGCCACGGATTTGGGTGGCGATTGGTCAAAGTTTGGGTCGAATTTAATTGATGTATGGGTCAGATTTAGTGGGTCTATAAGTGTTGTAGTGGGTCTGTGGGTGTTTCGGTGGTGGTAAGGATTTTCAGTGGTGGTGGTTGGTTGGTTGGTTTGGTGGTTGGTGGTGATGGAATTGGTGTTTGTGGTGTTTGTGGCTGAGTGAGAGAAGAAGGTAATTGATTTTCTAGGTTGTGGGCTGATGAAGGATGTTCTTGGGTTTAATTTTGAATTTGTGTTCTTGGGTTTGATTTTCTGATGTATTTTTATGTTTTAAATTTTGTTTTTATGTTTTTTAATTTTGTTAAAATTAATAAATTAATTTTTTAAATTTATATGCTGATGTGTCATGGGTGATGTGGCATTTTTATAATATTTTAATTCCTCCGGCTGCCACCTTAGCTATTTCCGTCGGTTGACTGACGGAAATGACGAAAATAACACGCTTTAATTGGTTTAGGGACTAAATGTGGTAAAATTAAAATGTAGGGACTAAAATGAAAAAAAAGCCAAAATGTAGGGATTAAAAGTGCATTTACGCAAAAAAAAAAATCATGGCTTTTTCCAAAGTTGCAACAAGGCATGTATTGCTTTGTTGAAGGAGAGAAATGATTCAGTTGTTGTTCTTGGTTTTCTTTGCCGTGGTGGTGGGTGGTTGTTTTGGGTTTGGGTTGATGGTGGGTGGTTGAGAAAGAGAGAAACAGAGAGACAAGAATTAGAGAGAGAACGGAGATAAAGAGAGAAAAGAGAGATTTTTTTATATATTATTTTATTGTGTAATTTATATTATTTTATTGTGGTCTTAGCAACGTTTCATTCGTGCTCTCTTGGTTCTCATTGTATTAGTATAGCCTGTACTAGAAGTATAGGATATACTATTGTTATACCTATTTCTTGCTTCCTTCCGCATCAAATTTTTATACTGATTGATTGATTGCAAAACAAATGTTCAATCAAATTATTTTTTTTATAAGTATAATAGATTGATAAGTACCATATTTAACTAGGTGAATCTTGAGTTTATAAATAATTACAAGACCCTAATTGTAACTAATAGAACATAATTTTTGGTAAACTTGATTTGTTAATATATATATCCTAAGTATAGGCAAAAGTAATAACATATTGTACTACTCATTTAAAACCTATTTACAATAGTCATTTTGTTGTATAATATTTATTTTTTACCACAATATTGTTGAATGCTTTGAAACTAGGTTATTTGAAGTGAGTTTCCTTTATTTCCACAACCCATTTTAGGAAAATTAAAGCTTTTGCATTAGTGCTTCAAATCTTCTTTTTTTTTGTTTTTTTGTTTATAGCTAATATTGTTCTGGTTTGTGTTTTTCTTGTTCCAATTAGAAAGAACAAGTGGGTCTCTACAAGGAACCTTCTTGCTTTTTGTTAATGGATGGGTCTGTGGATCTATGAATATAAAAAACCTCATTTTTTAAAGCTTAAGACTTGTTTTGGTGAGGTGAGTTTTTATTTATTTTTGTGAATACTAATTGGCATTGGAGAGAAAAAAAAAATCATTGCTTTCTCCAAAGTTGCAGCAAGGCGTGTATTGCTTTGTTGAAGGAGAGAAATGATTCAGTTATTGTTTTTGGTTTTGTTTGCCGTGGTGGTGGGTGGTTGTTTCGGGTTTGGGTTGATGGTGGGCGGTTGAGAAAGAGAGAAACGAAGAGACAAGAATTAGAGAGAGAACAGAGATAAAGAGAGAAAAGAGGGAGATTTTTTTTTTATATTATTTTATTGTGTAATTTATATTATTTTTGTAATGTGTTGTATGTAAAAATAAAATTTGGGATGTTGGGTGTGCTGTAAAATGATATGGTATAATAGATAAAGTAGCTTTTGAGATGGTAAAATGAGATATTATTTTAGAAATTGGATGCTAATGCTCTAAGTATGCATACACATCTTATGTGTTTAGTGATTTTTTGTACTCTAAATGTCTCATTGTGTTCGTATAGCCTATACTAGAAGTATAGGCTATACTATTGTCACACCTATAGGTTGATTCCTTCCTCATTATATTTTTATACAGATTGATTGACTGCAAAACAAATGTTCAAACAATTTTTTTTTTTTTTTTTACAAGTATAATAGATTGATAAGTACCATATAATAGGCTAACATATTTTTATCGTTAAGTTAACTATTATACCATATGTGTCAAGCTGCAGCCTCTACTTCAACATTTGTGAATGTCATATACATGTCCAGTGTCTCTAAATGTTACATAAATAAAGAAAAACCAAATTTAAGTAAAAATCTAAGTATACATATAAGTTAGAGTACAAATTCACCTTTGTAGACTAAAATGATTTTGTTGGCTATGTTCATTTGATTTGAGTCTCCATTGCTCTCCAATGTCCTCATAAAACTTAGAATCCTTTTACATAATTTTTTTTTTAATTTTAAAAAATAGCATTTTTTTTTTGAAGAAGAAACAAGTGTGTAAAAAAAAAAAAATCCCAATATAATATATTAGATTTTTTTAAGTCTCATGAAGGAGAGAAAGATACATACATTATTTTGTTTTTCTCCTACAAGTGTCATTGATACTCACCCTCTTATTGCAGGTTCCATCAATGCGTGCAAGTGTCATTGATACTCACCCTCTTATTGCAAGTTCCATCAATGCGTGAATGTGAGTGTGGGTATGTTGTGTGGGCATGTATTAAGTCCCACATTTGGTGTTAACTAGGTGAATTTTGGGTTTATAAATAATTACAAGACCCTAATTGTAACTGATGGAACATAATTTTTTTATTTTTTATTTTAGAGAGTTTCAACCTATGGCGTTTGCTTTTGATGATAGTTCTTTATTATCAGACCAAAACACCAATAAGTTTTTTATGTAGGCGGGGATTGAATCTCAGATCTCTTATTCAGCCATCAGAGAATTTACCAATTGAGCTAACTGGAACCTACGATAGAACATAATTCTTGGTAAACTTCATTTGGTAATATATACATCCTAAGTATAGGTAATAGTAATAACATATTATAATGCTCATTTAAAACCTATTTACAATAGTCATTTTGTTCTATAATATTTATGTTTTACCACAATATTGTTCAATGCTTTGAAACTCAATTTTATAAATTCATATTTTATGTAAAACAAAATGTTATAGAATTGGTTTCTAAATATTCAGTGAAATCGCTCTACTAATCTAAATTTCGAAGGTTGAAATAGTCAAGATTTTTGGACATTTCTAGAATATTAACATATTATATTATATGTAGACTTTATTTTTTAAATTGATTAAATAATTTTGAAATTTGAAATTTATAAATTTAAATTCAAAGCATTATATACTTTCATATCCTATAATTACAAAAATTCAAACAACCTCCCAAACACTTCCTCAATTACTCCATTTTTACAACCAAATATCGAACCACAAATCTCAAACACCAATTTCATTATCTCAATGAAAGGAAATCATTTGTTAGTACCGGCATATAGAGAATGTAATAAAATAAAGAAAAAATGGTTAAAAACATTTCCATTTATAAAGATTTAATTGCCTTTAGCTATGCTTCCATGTAAATATATATAAAAAAAATTAATAACATGAAAAAAAAACTCTAAAATCAACATTGACTTTCAATTTTATCGTCACAGCTCATATTGATATTGCACTAAATAGTAGTAAAGAACTACAAAGAAACCTAAAAATTATGAGTTCTAAAACATTAAAAAAAAAAAAAAAAAAAAAAACAACTAATCTAATCAATAATCAATTAGAATGTTTTTTTTTTTTAATTTCTCTTTAATTCTAAAAAAAAATACAATTATGACTTTCCAGCACCAAACACCTAAAGATCCAAAGCCAGTCACATCCTTTATAGAACTTAGGAATGGCAACAAGTTGAGTTCGGGACGGGTTTCTTTATGCCCGAACCCGCCTTGCCACCCGCCCTCGAAACTTGCCAGCCCCATTTAATAAACGAGTTTTTTTTAACCCCCAAATCCGCCCCATCGGGCCCCCGTAGGCCCCGTCCAGCCATGCCACTTCAAGGACCAATTCGTGGCCCAAACTGTGGCCTAATTAAAAAAAAAATTATGTTTGCCTGAAGCCCTATACTGTGGCATAATTCAAAAAAAAAAAAAAAAAAAATTGCTCAAATTCAAGCACTATACCATGGCTCAAATGCCAAATCAAACATAAACTTAAACAATAGGCAGGTGGGTGCTAATTTTTTTGCAGAAGCCCTCTATTAATTTTATGGGGAATGCTTTGTCAACAAATTAGCAATTGTAGCTGTCCTATTAAAAACCGACGATCCAACTCAAGTTCAATGAGATTTGACTCATCTTTTTAGATATACAAGTAAAAGATACAGCATAAAGGTTTTGGTAATTTATATCATTTAGGAGCATGTATGTTTAAAATGAGATGAACACATAAGACTATCATGTATGTTTAAAAGGTTTTATTTCACTAGCTTTGATTTATACTATATGAAATTTGGCATGCATGTTCCCAGATACAAAAATTGTTGAAAAATAATAAAGATATGAACTTTGGTAGAGAAAATCAAAGAATGAAATTTAAAAATTTAAAAATTAAAAGACCAAAATTATAGATGAACAATGACCAAAGATTTCATCCACCATAAACTATGTAATGAACCCAAAGTTATAAATAAATAAAAAGTAGTGAACCTAAAAAAAAAAATGGAGAACGACGATCCTATGGTCCTATGGAGAACGAAGAACCGGCGGTGATGCAAGGATAAGGGAAGGCTTGAGGGGTATGGCCGGCAGTGGTGCTGTAGGGATGAGAGTGAGAACGAGTGAGGGTGAGAGACTGAGTATGTGAAGGTGAGAAGTTGAGAGTGCGTGAGGGAGGTGAGGGGGGGCTGAGGCTGAGATTGAATGAAATGAGAGTGAGAGAGTTAGGGTTAAGGTTGGGTTAAGTGGCAGTTATATTGTAGGGGTTTTTTTTGTAATTTTCTCTAAAGGGTTTTGGTTCGAGTTCGAAGTGGGTATTATTAAAACCTGCACCTGATCTAAACCCTTTGGGTTTGATATTTAAAACCTAAACCCAACCCTACTCTTTCGCAGGTTGGGTAAAACCCGATCCATTAGGGTTGGGTCAGGTACCTGTGGGTCGAGTGGGTTTTGCCATTCCTAAAAGAACTCAAAACATCTGATCTCAACATCAAAACAATAAGTTATCATCGTCACTCAATAAAAAAAGCAAACCCACTTCCTTGGTTATAGCTAACTGATACAAGTTAAGATTAGATGGGACAATGAAATTGAAACTAGGAAGGTGTCATTGAAAGGTTGAACATATATGACATCATTCTTGGTTGAGATGTATTTGAGATGAGATGGCATGAATGGTTGTGTGCATGTATATATAAAGGAGTTGAAGTGCAAGAGTTTTAAGCTTGAAACATTTAACCAAAGAAAACAAAGAGTCTTACAAAGAATCCTTATTTTTTAATAGGAAAAGTCTTGAAGCATTAAAACAAAAGTCTTTATTTTTTTGTTCTTATCTTGGTGCTTTAAAGACTATTTCAATTATCTTTTCAAAAAGAGCGTCATGACATAATCTCATGTTCTCCCGTATATATAAATATATATATATATATATATAAATATATATATATTTATATTATTGATTTATGGGGGACCATGCCCCTTGAGGCAATGTTGAATGAGCTCTAGCCATGTGTATTATTGAATGATCAAATCACATGAAAATTTGTGAGTTCTAGTTTGATCAATTGGTGAACTCTCTTGTTATCGAATAAGAGATTTGAAGTTCAAATTTGCTTACACTAAAAATGAATTGATGTTTTATTCTAATGATAGATAGCAATTATTATGAAATAGATGTCAAAACTTAGTTTTGAACCAACCAAATGTAATTAAGACATTTAGGAAATTGAAAGACTTGCAATATATAAGACTGATTTATTTAGGCGAGAAGAACAGCTATCTAGTTAACAAAGCTTTGCACTGTTTTCGCTTGTGGGTTTATCCTAATATGGTTTCAAGAAAGATAACACTCACTAGAAATCTAGAATTGATTATAGCAAGAAGCTAGCTAGACTAAATGTTTTGTCGAACAATTTTTTCTTTTAACGTTTTAGTTTGTTTGTTTATGCACAACTTGTTAAATCCTCATTTTTACCGGGTACAACTATATTTTAATCAAATTTCATCATATAAACAAAGTGTTCATCCAAAAGCACATTAAATAGACATCAATAATAAAGAGCCAGCAATAGACCATTCTTTGCTCAAGAATTACAAAGTCCAAGTGAATTCTATTCAATTTTGCACAGAAATATAACTTATTAAGGAACCAAGTTCGTATTCATTTTAGATAATAATCTTATGCAAATCAATAAATATGGTAGCTAGCCTTTTCACTTACTACACAAGTCACATTTTGGCAGATGCAACCACGTTCATTTCTAGCTGTGATGAAGACATCATTGACTACAGCTAGACCTTTAGATGTAACTAATAAGGCCAAGGTTGGAAGCCTGACCCTATGAACATTCCCTATACAAAGAACTATAAAGTATGATCTAATGAAGGCTAGAAATTCTTCATACGAAAATTTCCATAATATTGGCCCTGCATGTCAACTCGGTACCTCCTGGCAATCATGTGACTATTAAATCTGCCATGAATGTGCACAAGTGTTTTCCTAAACATCTGAAATGTCTTTAATTATTGCTTTGTGAATGAAGAATTCCCATTCATCCAAAAGTGGTGCTTTTGGGAGGAGTTCCATATACAATCTAAGCCTGGGGCAGGACCAAACGATGAAGCGTTAACATAATCATGAGAGATAGTACATATAATCAAGTGAAAGAACATGTCATGTCTAATCATTAATTAAACGAACCTTGTAATAAAAAACCAATTAATTATGCTTGAAAAACACGTCTTCTTCTCACATAAGGGTAGGTTTTTTTTAATGAAACTTTCAACATATTAAGTTCTTAACCCCATGCATTGCGGAGCTCACATGTCTAGGAGAGAAACGATACAATGTCATATGTATAAGATAATTATTGAACGATAGGACGAAGTGAACATTAAACACTGTCTTCAAGAAGGACGGTCTTCATTTGCTTCCTTCTTTGCCTAGAGGAATTCAAGCAAAGTACGAAACAAACGAGAACAGTGAGAGCCATGAAAATCACAAAAACCTTGGTCTTGAATATGCCCAATGGTGGACCGATATATTCCACTTCTTTTGTAGCCATTATTAAGACCGGTGGAAGAATCATGAAAAGAAAAAAGAAAAGAAAAGCACGCCAACAGACAGCAAAGTCTCCCCATTTCCGATTGCACCTCGTCTCCTCCATTTCAACATTGATACGGGTGCCAACCTGTTCTCTATATAATTTTTTCTCATTCTTTCTTTGTCTACTTCTTTGGTTTTTTTACCACCCCAGCTAATTCAATATGTATAAAATAAAATGCCAAAGTTGTTTATGTTCTTGTAATTAATCTATAATTGTGCAACAACATTGTTCCTAAAATTCTGAGAAAAAACAAATAGGCTGGTATGTAGGGACGTGGCCTATGAAAATACTTGATATCACATTTGTTACCAAGCCACTATATTGTAAGAAAAGTACACTATATTTTCACAATACTTTTACAACAAATCCTAAATAGTAGATTTTTAATAACCTTTAATTGCGGGAAAAAAAGTAATTTAATTGGTAAGTTTAAATTAGAACTAATAATAACTTACTGCTTATAAACTATTATGAAAATATTATAGATCTAGCACTTCTCATATCAAAATTATTTTAATACTTTTTTATTTTTAATAAACAGAAAGTTTACTAATTTTGTTTTTAGAGTTAGAAAGCTTACTATTAATAAAGAAAGAAATGGATGATCGATTGGATACGTTAAAAAGAGTATGTTGCATGTTATGATTCATGAAGCAAAACTTCAATCTCTATTTGATGATCAAACAGCAAATGCAATTAAGAAAACGCCAGCAAGGAGGAGTTGTGGACAGGATCAATGGATTTGGACCAAAGCTGCAAATGGTAATTTCTCAATTCGATCAGTTTATTGGGATTTAACAGCCCATGATAGTGGTGGATCAAATGCAGTGGTGGCTGGTAGTTGGAAAACAAAAATCCATGAAAGACTAAAAATGCTTTTGTGGCGCATAGCCTCTGACGTTTTGCCGACAAAAGAAAAATTGGCGAGGTTCATTCCAAATATTGAGCCGCCCCATGTGTGAAGCACCTTTGGAGTCTGCTCTGCATATCTTTGTTTATTGCCCACTGGCTAGAGGCCTATGGTTTGAATGTAGTGGAGGAATAAGAATTGAGTACCTCAATTTGTCCTCTACAAACCAACTTATTGAGCTGATAATATCACCTCCTTCTAATTGGAACCTAAACTCTCTTGAGAAGACCCAGTTAATTTCTATCTTTGGGTGCAGTGATTGTAGAACAGCTTTGGAAGGCTAGAAATATAGCCTCATTTGAAAGTGCCCAACTATGTCCTGACAGACTAAGGCAAAATATTGTAGCTCGTTGTCTGGGGTTTTCTTTGGCATTTCAGCCAAGCTATCATGGTTTAACCCCAGCTAGGTCTTCCATATGGTCAAATCCTCCACAAGGTACAGTCAAAGTTAACTGTGATGCAACCATTGGCAATAGTTGGTCCTATGTTGTGATTGTTGCTGGGGATTGGAGAGGGGCATTGGTTTTTGCTCTCTCAAAACTAGTGGAAACCACTATCACTGTCCAAGCAGAAGAGAAAGCAATTAATTGGGCAACCCTTCAGGTGGTGTCTCATGGTATTGAAGTAGCAATTATTGAGAGTGATGCCAAGGTATATAGAGATGCTCTCACTAATCCTAGTTAAGTAGTCCAATGGAGAATTTCAATTCTAACTCAGGATACTTTGAGGCTAAAGTCCTCATGTTGCAGACTAGAGTTTAAGTGGACCCCTAGAGTCCAATAGTGCTGCTCTTGTTTTAGGATCTTGGTCTCTCTATAATAGATTTTCTGGTTGTTTTGTTTTGGGTTCAGCTCCAAAGGTTTTTGTTGATGTTATTGTAAAGGAGCAAAAAACGCATAGCTCATTTGGTAATTTTATTACTTCTGCTTTCATTGATTTTACTATATAAATGAAAGAGTAATGATGATGATGCTCTGAGATCGTCAATGAGTTGTAGGTTCCAAAGCACTCCGATGGATACCTGTGAAATAACAACAAATAGACCAAACATAGAACCCTCCGAAGATCAAGTTAGTGAATGAGAAATCTCTAAGAACTCTATAGTGAGAGAGCTAGGGATTTTTCGCGTACCTAAGAGAAGTGGAGGTCTGGAGTTTATATAGCGGTGAGTGGTGAATCGGAATCCCTTGAATGTAGGGATCTTTCCTTGCGAAGAGGGCTTAGTGAGTAGGGCTTCCAAGATTTCAAGGCCCCTTTCCATGTAAGGGAGATATGGGTGAGTATTGGGTTTTATTTGGTGCGGTGCGCAAGGCATTACCATGTATAGGCATGCGTGGGGACCAAGCAAGGCCATGGTGGACCCGCCGGTTACCCTCCTCGTCGGCCCCTAACGGGTTTCCTGTCGGCCTCCTAGAGGTGTCCTGTTGGCCTTATAGAGCTGTCTATCAAGCGCAACCCGGGGGGTCATCAAATGGTCAAGTCGTCGGCCTAGGACTCCTGTCGGTTTACGTGGAGCTAACGGGTACGTAGGCGCCGCCATCATCCTGGAAGGGCGCATTTGGGGGCTTTAATTTTCTGCCAAAAATACCCCTATCAAGTAATATTAGTGATATTTAAATATAAACCTTACAAATGGATGTGTGAACTTTCATATTTTATAAATAAAATTATTACTCCTTTTTTTGGAGAAGAAGTAAAAGCTTACTAATAATAAAGAAAGAAATGGATGTTTGATTAAATACGTAATGCTAAATATTTGGTTCCAAAAATAAAATAAAAAATCTTGCAAGACTAATTGTATTATGTCATGCTTCTAATAATTTTTTTTTTTTTTTTTTAATTTTAAACTTTGGGTGTTTTATAAGGAAAGAAAAAAGAATGTGTTGCAAGTCGTGATTTCTTTTTTATAGAGTTTCAACTTATAGTGTCTGCCTATGATGATTGTGTTCTTTATTTTCAGACTCTAGACATTTTATTCAACCATCAGAAACTTTATCAGTTAAGCTAATTACTGGAACTCACTTGCAAGTCATAATTAATGGAACATAAAGTAAAACACCTAAAATGGAACGGAAGAATTTTTATTACTAAACGTTTTTTCTTTTTGAGAAACAATTTTTATTTCTAAATTGAAAGGCTAGTAGCTGTTCAAAACCTAGCTGGTATATAAAATAAGAACTTGGCTTAAAACACATAGCTCACTAATTTTATTGCTTCTGCTTTCATTGAGTTTACTATATATTATAAATTTTATTATATAAACCTTATAAGTTAATGTGTGAACTTTCAAACACAAAACAAAAAAGTGATTAAAATTTATATTTATTATATTATTATTTGGTATTAATTATATTCATTATCATGTCAATTTGTAAACTTTTTATAATAAAATTGATGATTTTTAGAAATTTGCTTAACTTAAAGTCCCACCAAACAGTAAGAAATGATTCAAATGATAGCATAAAGTGCACCAATTGAAAATGAAATCATAATTTCCACATCTATATGGTCCTTCCACTCTTCTATTCTAAGCAATATTGGTTGCCAAGAGTCTTATAATTAACTCGATTAATACATTCTAGTATTCCAATGGATTGAGAAGTCTAGGGTTCAAACTTCAAACCCCTCCCTCCCAAAGATTGCATTTTTTTTTTTTTTTTTTTTTTTTTGTCAATGGTCATTGGCCGACTTATCTCTTTTTATACTTTTCCCTCCGTAAATACCATACTTGCCATCATTTAATTTACAATTTCCCAATTTGTGTCTGATTTTATGAAATTGGTTGATGGATGATCTTAACAGTGGTCTAAAATTGTCTCCAAGATAAGTTAATTGGTTAGGCCCTTTGACTTATTAAATTTTCAAAATCAAAACAGGAATATGAACACACACACACACACAAAAAAACGTGTGAAAATTTGTTTACAAGCAGTGTTGTGTATGTTAAATCCTAAATTAAGACTCTTACAACTTACTAATAATAAAAGAAAACATTTCTTACAAAAGAATCATACAAATTTTCATGACTCAAAAAATAGTACAAGTATGTCATAGAGGAATAGAAAATCTTAAATGCGGGCCATCCTCTATGGAAAAATAAAAGAACTTAATGCTAAAAATTGCCAATTAATTAAACTTAACAAACACATCACCTTCTCACATAACTACATAAGGGTAGGGTTTTTTTTTTGCATGAAACCACAAATGAGATTCACGTGCATCATAATTCTTACAGTATATTAATTATAACCATTTTTTTTTTTTTGGTAAATTATTAATTATAACCCTATACAGTGTGGAGCTCACATATTTACAAAAGAAATAATACGTATCATATGTTATATGTGTAAGATAATTATTGTGCTTAAGGAGGAGGACCAAATGCATGTACAACACCTTCTTTGAGAAGGACAGCCTTCATTTCCTTTTTCTTTTCTTTTTTTTTTTTTTTTTTTTTTTTTTTTGGTCTAGAGACAATCAAGCAAATTACCAAACAAAGGAAGAGAACGGGAACGAAGGACACTACAAAACTCAAAGTGTTGGCTTTGCCTGGAAATGGATGAATGCCCTTTGGGGAATGTTCCTCAAAATAAAAGTCTCTTGGGTGACCTTTCACTTCCCCATTCTCTGCTTTTTTAGACCTTAATTATCAAAATTAATGGCGAAATAAAACTCACAATAGCAAAACTCATAAAAACTCATAATAGCAAAAGCTTACTCTCAATAAAGATAGAAGCTACAATTAATGTAAAACAATGTTAATATTTGGTCCATAAAAAAATAAAAAATAAAAACTCTTGTTTTTTTATTTATAGAGTTTCAATCTATGGTGGTCACTTCTGATAATTTTGTTTTTTATCATCAAACCAAAACACCAATCAATTTTTGATGTAGGTGGGAATTGAACCTCAAATCTCTTATTCAACCATAAGAAACTTTACTAGTTGAAAAAAAAAAAAAAAAAAAAAAAAAAAAAAAAAAAAACTTGTTGATCAATGGTGGTGAAAACAAGAGCCGGTCACTTTTTTTTTTTTTTTTTGTTGGCTAAATGATGAATTTTATTGAGAAGAGAAAATTCAGGGCCGGTCCATCTGCCATCTCTACCTCCAAGATGTGGGCAGAAAGATTGGAGATGGGAAAGGCTCCAAATACATTACAAAAAGGTGCTCGCAGCTACGCCATGGTAGCACAATTGGCTAGCCTAACAACAGGAGCCAAAATGAAAAGAGCAAAGATAACTGGTTTATATCGGCAATAATGAAAGAGATGGCCCAATGTGAGGGTGATTGAAGAATTCTGAATGGGCTTTATGACATTAACCCCAGATTATGTGCAGATGAGACAACTAAAAGTTCAACTTTAGCTTCAGCTTATATAGGTTTGCCACTGACTTCAACACTTGTCCATGCATTGATAAATTTATGGGACAAGATTAAGTCTTTTATCATCAGTTAATATCTTCTTGTATTAAATTAATATTTTAAAAATTCAACCGTTAAATTAAATGTGTTATTGTTCTTCTAAACACACACCAAATTAGTATTAATAAGATATTTACTATTTAATTTATAAACTCATTTTTTGTGTATAATTTTAAATTATATAAAATTTAAAGTTTAATAATTTTATAGATAAGATAGTTATTGACATATTTGATAATTTTGATTATCTTGAAATTTCCAGACTCCAACTTTTCTGAATTATTCATCATTTATTTGATGGATAGTTTTATCTCATATCTTCTCCCAATATCATACACAAGCTAGTTGTCAATTGACTGAATTCCGTAGTTCGTGGCAATCATGTGAATGCTAAACCTGTCGTGTGTGTAGCCATGTGTTTATATATACATTAATGTGCAATAGTGTTTGCTAAACATCTAAATTGCCTGTAATGCTTTGTGAATGAAGAATTTCCTTTCATACAAAAATGGTGCTTTTGGAAGGAGCTTCATACACAATCTAAGCCTGGGGCAAGACCAAACTAACTATGCCAATATTTGGGTTGAAAATGGCCTCCTAGACCATGTTAATTTTCTTATTACTGGGTGGGTGGTAATTAATAATGCATTTATAACATCCTCTTTCACTCACATCCACAAGCATTGGCATATGTCAATTTGTAAATTCTTTGTAATAAAATTGATGCGTTTTTTAAATTTTCTTAACTTAAAGTCCAACTAAACTCTAAACAGTAAGAAATGATTCAAATGATAGTACAAACACAAACTGAAAATGAAAGCATGCTTTCCACATCTATGATCCTTCCATTCCTCTATTCTAAGCGGTTCTTAGCTGCCAAGAATCTTGTAACTTATTTAATACTTCTTGGTGTTCCAATGGGTCGAGAAGTATAGGGTTTAAATTTCAAATCCCTCCTCCCCCAACGATTACATAACTATTTTTTGGCCGACTTATCACTTTTTATATTTTTCCCTAGGTAAATACCACAGTTGCCATTGGCTAATTTACAATTTCACAAATTGTATCTAACTATGTGAAATTGGTTGATGGATGCTCTTAACAGTGATCTAAAATTGTCTCGGAAATAAGTTGGTCAAGCACTTTGACTTATATATAATTACCAAAATCAAAATTGAAATATGACAAAAAACGTATATGGAGATTTGTTTACAAGCTTGTCAAGTATGTTAAATCCTAGATTAAGACGCTTACAGCTTACTAATAATAAATGAAAACATTTTTACAAAAGAATCATACAAATTTCCATTACTCATAATATGAAGGGAGAGGCTTAGGTCCAGTACTTTCTGTGCACTGGACCAGATAGGATGTTACCACGTGACAATATTTGGACACATAACAATATCCTACTAGGTTCAATGCAGTAAACACTGGACCAAGGCTAAACCATAATATAAAATAGTACAAAAACAGTAAATTCTAAATGCACACCATCCTCTTTGGAAAAAAAAAAAAAAAAAAAAAAAGAACTATATGTGTAGCCACTCGATTTTGCTCCCATTATTTAATCAAGGAAGATGACTAGAGTGACAATTCATATACCCAAAATTCATGATTGCATTACATGCATTAATTCATATTGCATATCATAAAAATAATTTTGAGATTCTAACGGTTACGACGGTAGGCCCGATTTCCAAATCGGACCGTCGGATTGAAAGATATCGCATGATCAAGTTTGCACGATCTGCATGCATTTTGTTTAGATAAAACCAACCACACATAATCCTTTGTAATGCATGAAGGCGCATCTTTTGGGGTAAAACCCAATATTTAAAAGAACTATATGCGTAAACACTCGATTTTGCACCCATTATTTAATCAAGGAAGATGACTAAAGTGACAATTCATATACCCAAATTTCATGATTGCATTATATGCATTAATTCACATTGCATATCATAAAAATGATCTTGAGATTTTAACGGTCGCGACAGTAGGCCCGATTTCCAAATCGGACTATCAGATTGAAAGATATCGCATGATCAAGTTTGCACGGTCTGCATGCATTTTGTTTAGATAGAACCAACCACACATGATCCTTTGTAATGCATGAAGGCGCATCTTCTGGGGTAAAACCTAGTAGATCAACATCCCTTCAGGAATTTGTCCCGACAGAGGTGACATATTCCAGTGGTGATATGGTAATTGCTTTACAGGAAGTTTTGTCTAAAAATTTACAATTCCATAATGGAACCTATTTAGAATTACCAGATTCTATCAAATTTATTCTTGATAACCTTCAAGCTGCTTTTACCAGAGACCACCGCAAACTTTTCCAGAAAACCCTTCGAGCACTTGAAATCCATCTTGTTAACCTTACTGCTCAAAATGAGGCTTATACAAGTCACTATGCTAACCTTGCTTCAGAATATGCCAACCTTGTTTCAGAAAATAAGGCTTATAGAAGCCATCCTGCTAACCAACCAAATGTTGCAAATGAACCCTATGATCTTTACAATAGTCAACTCTTTGACAAAGAGGAAATCCATTCCATGGATAAAAAGACTATAATGGGCACTGACTACGCAAAATTGAGTCTTAAGACCCAATCTCTATTGAGAAGTGCTGTTGCCAACTTGCCAACAGACATACAATTTCGTATTCTGGAAAGCAAGGCTATGTTTAAGTCTTTCGACCTATGGTTTAAATATTTCAAAAAACTTGTTACAGCTACTATTCCTGATCCTAATGAATTGGATGAATTTGATAATGTATTCATCCAACTAGATTGGGAAGAACACTTTGGGAGTAGTCTCAGAGTGTATGAAAAGAAACATCCATTTCCTGGTCTTCTGATTAATTATGACGATGGTTCATATGTTGCTGATGATGATGATGATAGGGATCCTAACTGGCTTTCCCAAATGTTTATATGGCTTTATCAGATTCATAAAATTAACAAGCCATAAACAAGCCAATCAGCTTCCACAAATTATACAAACTGCTATTAAAGGGTTTGAAAATTCTTTTGTTTCCATCAGATGCTAGAGCACTTTGCCAAAATGGGAAAAAGATAACTGGATGAATGTCCAACCCTCAAAGCATCTCATTCTCATTAATGGTCACACTCACCAAGAACAATGGTTTAAAGGAAATTCTCACTTATCCTTCAGTGATCCTTATGCTCTTGCAGAATGTTGGAGAAATTATTTCAATAATCAAATTCTTGATGTTGTTCAGAATTTATGGAAATATTATCATTTCATAGGTAGCGCAGATTGAATTTCTGTTTTTGGTCCCAGACCCTATGCTAATGCCCTTGTTCACTTGCAGATAGCAGATCATCCTAATCCAAGAAGTCTTCTCATCCCAGGAAAAACCCCAAAGTTTGAGCCACTTTTATATTGTGGACTATGTAATAAATATGCTATCTATCATGAGCATGCATGTAATGATAATTCTTCATGGGATTCTTATGATAGTTATCCATCTGATGCTCCTTCCACCGATTGATGAATAGTCTCCTTAAATTAATGATACTACTAAAGGAATTCTTATCAAGACTCACTAATAAAGTTGATTCTCTAGTTTGTCTGGCTTGCACAAAAGCCAAAATGCTTCAATGTCTTTGAAGAATATGTTACTGAAAATTTGGAACTGTTTCAAGATACCCCAAATTTGGCTGAAGATTTTGATTCTCCTATTTGTCTAGCCTGCACAACGGCCAAAACACTTCAATATTTACCACTGCTAAAAGCCTGTTTCCCACCAATACAATGCTTCTGAAGATTCCCAATAATAGTGCTCATTTGGTTTCCTTTAGCACAAGAAGACAACAATGCTTCTGAAGGATGGTGCTCATTAGTTTCTTTTGGCACACAACGACACCAATTATGGCCTAGACCCTTAAATTGCAGGCCTTTGAACTCTACGGAGGATTCCTCAAAAAATTTGAGTCAAAAGTGAGAAAATTCACTTTTACTATTCATTTGTCACTATTTACCTGTCACTATTCATAACAATGTTCCCTCTGAATTTTGCCTATTTAAGGGGGGTTGTCCCTTAAGTTTAAATCAGGTTTTTTCTTAGAGAACTTCCTCTTAGAACTATTCTCCTTCTTGAGAGCCTTTCTTTGAGAGAGTTCTTTGTTTCACCTTAGCATTTCCTACTACCTTACAATCTTGTAACTAGAACTAGTACAAGCCTTGTAATTGTTAACCTATTCTCTTGAGATCTTGTAATCACTACTACTACTGTAAGTGTTTTGTTCTATTTTCAATAACAAGTATTTTCAGATTTCAGTTCATTATTATTACTTGTTGCTACCGCCATCTTGAACAGTTCTAATTGCTTTCAGTTCATTATTATTACTTGTTGCTACCGCCATCTTAGATGGTTCTAATTGCTTTCATATATACCAAGTTAACCCACCATGCCTATAAATTTGCAGATATTAGTGTGTTTGGTTTAATCATTTGCTTATATAGTGTTTTAAAGTTTTACTTTTTCTAACCTATAATAATATTTTATCTACTTTCAACAATTAAGTAAATAATTAAAAGATAAAGTTTTCCTTTAGAAAATTTTCTCTTTGTGATGGTTTATAAAACCATTTTATGTATATTAAACCATATGATTAGTTGATTCTTAAAAAAATTCATATAATTCGTTAAATCATTTTTACCTTAATCTAAATGTATATGTATGTAAAGCTCATTTTTGGAAACTTGAAACCTAACCCTTGCCTCTCACCACACAAGAACTTTATATTTGTGGAGGGACTATCATGATTAGTGATAAAAGAAAACTTTATACATAATTAAGCCCAAATAAACACTTAATTAAACAAACCCCAAACCGAATATATATAGAGCAAGAAAAATTCTAGCAATGATCGATTTTTAGTTTTTACAAGCATTGAACGAAATCATCAAAAGTTTGCATAACGGTCTAATTATAAAGAAGCTTATATATCTTGAGGAATACAAGGTAGAGCTTTAACATAGCAATAGAGATGTGGGGACACTCGGACTAGCTTTTCTCTAACCTGTAAGAGCAAGATCCTATGGTTATGACTCCCATAATTTTTATTTATTTATTTTTTAATTAATCCTATGGTTATGACTTATGACAAAAATATCAGCTTTATTATGCTTTAAAAAAAACAAAAACAAAAACTTATAACTCTTATTTCTCAAGAGTCAAGTGGGTCCCAATTGGCAGTAGCAAGATCCTATGGTTATGAATCCCATAATTTTTATTTTTATTTTTTAAAATATTATGGTTATGACAAAAATATCAGTTTTATTATTATTTTAAAAAAATTATAAATTTATAACCCTTATTTATTTCTCAAGAGGCTGTACAGCAAGTGTATTACCAGGAAGAATCAGTAGGAGCTCTAACAATCATGGTCCATGTGCAAGATAACACTTAGAAAATAGCCATTAGGCTGCATGACCATCAAACTACCCTAATTTATAATTTATCTGAAATTATTATTTAAGTGCCCACTGCATTTATTGTCTAATAATATATAGTCTACCAAATCAAATCGTATTCAAGATATTGAAAACAATGCTAACTCTTCGCCATTATGTGACAACAACTAGGTGCAAGTTTATGCCTTCACACTTACTGACGGTGCAGTGAGGATATTATAAAAAGAGTGAGTAATTTGTGGGAAAGCTGAATGTTTTGGAGGTGGAGAGGATATAATCATAAAGCTATCATCAAATACCAATTTTATTACAAACAACTTACAGGTTGACGTAATAATTGTTAGAAACTTAGAATTGCTAAAGAATTAAATTAACAATTTTCTAATAGTTAATATTTTGGTGAGATATAGGTTTATTTGTTAAACTCATATCAAATTTATTACTAAACTCATAAACGAACCTAAACTTAGCTTGTTTTTTATTGAACCCTAATGTTCAAAAGCACTATTATTTAGAGCCCTACTTGAAGTCAGAAAAGTGCCCCTTCTGACCACTCCAAAAGCATATGTATTTATCTGATTTCATTCTATGTCCCACTCCAAAAGCATATTTATGTCATTCATCTTGTATCAATCCTTTGTAACATCCCCAGTATGCTGCTAATCCTAGCTAGCTAGGCTTCAACCTAAAAGCCAGCTCAACCAAAAAGTAGGTGAGATGCCTTTTGTGTTCTAGTCCAATTGCTAAGGTACAAACATTACAAATAAAAATCGTGAGTACAGATCCTCATTTTGAGGGAGTCTGAACTTTTAGTGGACTGATGAGGTTTTTGACCACAACCCAGCTCAAAACAGTAAAATAGCTGGAGCAACTCTATTACTTTTCATCGAGGAAGTGAGTAAATGGCAATCAGTTCAAAAAGTATTCAATAAAGTCAAAATAGTCCCATCAAAATTTCAGTGCTGTAAGGCTTGCTATTACATACTTGCATGCAACTAAAACCCCAATATGATAACAATACCTTCAGACTCAGTTTTAGGTTATATTTTCAGTTAATTACTAAGAAAGTTGGATATCCCAAGCTAGGTGGGAAATCCCATTTTTTCACAAGTCTGCTTCAAAACCCACTTAGTGATTTTTAGAAATATTATATAGACGTGGAGACTAGGAGAGGTTATTGGTACCTATTGCAAAAAACTCCTACTCCTACTCCTTTGTTGGCGACTAGGAGAGGTTATTGGTAAGTAGTCTTTCCTCCAATTTTGAATCAAATCACCAATAGTCTAGAATGGCTCACTATATTAAAATCGTAAGAGAGTTTTTCTAATTGCATTCATAGCTTCCATTTATATATTGTTTTTAGTAATTCATCTAAGATTCATAACCCAAAAATTCCATATCCAATATCCAATTATATAATCTTGACGATTCAAGCAATCCCATAGCTTTTGTGACCCTTTGGTTTCACAGAATCTTTATAGATTCCTAGAATTATATTCCCACCATTTGGTTCATTACTCAGCATTCACAAATTACAACAAGAATTACAACATGTCTTGCAGTTCATGTCCATCAAACTAGAGGTCAAGACCCCAAGTTTGTATAGCATTCCATTCACTAAATATGTTCATGGCACACATTCCAAATGACTTTCACTTGTACACGTTGCATCATGGCACACATTCCAAATGACTTTCACTTGTCATCCACCAAGTGACATATTGGTCATTTTTATGGATCCAGATCCTCCACTATTGTTGAAATAATCAACTTATAAGAGGCAACACACACACTCACATAGTCACACAGAGCATAAATGGAAATTTTCAGGGAAAAAATGAAATGAAAAATAAGGATAAAATAGTAAGCCTCCACCTGATATTGGAAAGTAGGAAGCAGAGGAAAACAACAAAAATCACTTAACAAAGAAAATCATTTCCTTGTATTTCCTTTCCACAACCTTTTGGGCGACATCAAATAAAGCAAAGAGTCCATGATCATCACGCATGTGTGAGTATTGACTATCATATCTATATCCCATGGGCTTTAACAATAGCTATTCATCAATTAAATGGCTTATGGTTTAAGGAACAAAGAATTTGACAAAAAGAAAAAACCAAACCTGTTGGAATTTTTGCTAGCTTCTATTGTGAAACCTGCAACACACAAAACACAGAAACTGAAACAAAAACAGAGTATATTATATTAAGTAGCACGTGTGAGGGAATTATACATAAATTCCTAACAAAAAAAAAAAGAAAAAAAATACATATATGAAACCCAAAAAGAAGAAATAACAATTAAAAGTAAGATGAACCTGCTCTAGATAGCCATCTCTAATAGCATAATGGCGGACCATTATTCCTGCGAGAGAAGTAAATTCTGTGACAACCGCAGTAGCAAGATCTGACATAGCAAGTGATGCAGCAACCTGAAGAACTTAAAGCACATCTTCATCAATTTGCAGAGCTGAACTTAGTTTGGTAACCATATTCTGAATGCGAGTCATCTTGTCTAGCATTGTTCCTAATTTCTCCTATTTTATTTCAAGTTATCAAGATGTAAGAGCTATTAGAGAAGGGAACAGTGTCAATTCATCATCAATCAGATATAATTCTAGCACTTTCAAAAATAACTTTTGATCTTAAATTTTCCCCCACCCCCTTTTCTTTCAGGGGAAAAAAATCCACTATGAGTACTACAAGCTTAAAAGAGTTTGTTCAATTATTATATAAAAGAAACAGTGTTAAAAAACAGTTACATGCTGAACTTTCTAATTCAAAGAAGACAACAGCGAAATTCTCTAATTCCCAAACATATCATCTCTCCTTTCTCATGGATTAAAAAAAGAAAGAAATAATAGAGTGCAAACCTAATAGAGTGCAAATTAAAGGTTATAATCAAAATTGTGAATTTAAAACAAAAATCTTCAGATCTGTATAAAACAGGACAATTATACAAGCAAACAAAATTGGCCACAGCTCAATTAGTTGTACTTTCTTTGATAAGTTTTGGCCCCAAGAGCAGGAAGGAGGGGAAATTTGAACTCGTAACTCCACTATTCTTACCAACATCATTCTCTGAGAAAATGAAATTACTGGACAAATCCCACAACTCCACTATCCCTTCATCATGCAAGGTCACAGACTTGACACCAGCAAGAATGAGGTTCTTTGCTACAGGAAGCAAAGATAACATTGATTTGATCAGCAGCAAGATTACAGATTATAAACCCAACACCAGCAAGAATGAGAATCAAATCACATATATATAGACATGGAAAGAAAGAGGTATAAAATTATTTATCAACCTTTTAAAAAGATAAAAGATAGAGCAAGACACTAGACTACACAATTAAAAGATCATAAATCCAGTGAATATACGAGCATGAGGTTGCATCTTTATTCTAATAATGTCCTAATCTAGCACACACCAAAAAGCCACAACGTTTCACCTCCCCATTATCTAATTAACACAGCACAAAATCAGAACAAGAAAACCAAATCATCAAAAAACAAATTCAAAACCAACATCCATTAGAGCTTAACAAATTTCCTAACTTAGCTCACACTTAAATCCACAAAATTTCACCACCACCATACAAAGAAATGAAAAGGCAAAAAAAAAAATCAAAATCAAAATCAACCAGAGCTCAAATATAATTAAAGACTTAGAAAGTAGATATATACCTATCTCAGCACCAAGACCCTGCAACCCGGAGACGAGAACATTCGAAGCGAAAAGCCGCCTCATCGTCTCACGGCCATACACGGCGAGCTGCCGGCTACGGAGATCTTCATCGATATCCTGCGAATTCGTGTTGCCTAAACCCATGATTGGAATCTCTTCTCCTTGCTCTTGTTCTTGTTCTACAACTATGCCGCCGCTACTGTGATTGTGATTGTTGTTGTTGTTGTTGGTCAAAACGGCGTTTTCCTCGGCGATTCGAAGCTTCTTGTTCTTGTTGAAAGCCGAAGCGCCCTCACACTTCTTGATGGTGTTAAAGTTGCTGCTGTTGTTGGTGTTGTCTTCTTCTTCTACAACCACTGCTTCACTGGCTCTCTTTCTGGGAAGCATATAGTGCAGTAAGCTGCTGAAGAATAGGCGATAAAACCCCAACATTACCGAAATTATCACAACCAAAAAAGCAATCAAGTACCGTTTATCATTACCATTAACATATTTTCCAAGAACGATCTGTACCAGAACCAGAAACGAAACTAGTACCTCCACATTATGAGCTGTGGTCCTCAGCCGATTGTGCTACCCTTTGAGGTAGCCAATTAGTTATCTCTAAAGGAAGAAAGGAAAGATATCTGCATTGACCTTTGAGAGTGAGAGAGAAGGTGAACAGAGACGAAGAAGAGTGCTCGTATGCCGGAGAGGAGGATCGATGGTAGAGAGGGGTGGGTTGAAGGTGAGGGTTTGGGAGTCAAAGGGAGAGAGAGAGAGAGAAGGTGAGAGATCGCGTTAGAGATCAGAGAGTTGATTAGGGTGTTTTTTTTTTTTTTTTTAATACCAAACCTGTAGCCGCGTTTAAACAAACGCAACACGTTTGCGTTTTCCCCCTTTTTTTTTTATTTTTTTTCACGCGCACCAGCTTTTAGGAGACAGTGCACTGTTTTTTTTTTTTTTTTTTGGAGAAACTATTCATCACTGTTTATCAGGAAAAAAAATATTAAAAATGGTCCCACGATACTATTCACACATTTAAAAATTATTTGCTACAGTGTTTTCAGTTTTCAATTTCAGCAAAAATAAATTGTATCCAAACGGAGCATAATCCGCATTTATAGAAAACGCAGCTTAGGTATACAGTTGTAGCCGCATTTATAGAAAACGCAGCTCTAGGAAAGGCTTATTAAACGCGGCTTTAGGAAATATTTAAAAAAAAAAAAAAAAAAAAAACGGATGGGTCTATAGTCACGTTTTTAAAATGCGGCCTAAGCCAACCCATAAACGAAGCTCAAACATAAAAAAACGCGGCTATAGAGATGGTCTTAGGCTGCGTTTGGCAAACACGACTAGTGTAGCTGCGTTTTTACCAAATGAGGCTCAAAGGTAGTCTATAGCCGCGTTTTTGTAAACCCTGCTTAAAAAAACGCAGCTAAAGCTCACGTTTTTTGTAGTTAATTCTATATATAACCAGTTACTCTCATACCCCGAAACAACAATTATACATTTCCAAATCCCCAACAACTAGTCATTCCCAGATCGCCCAAACATGTCTTCAAAGTCTTCCTCATCTCCTTCCAAGCTCCAATCCTCTTCCAGTAATGGCTCTCCTTCAATAGACCTCCCTTTAAAGCCAATCCCAGGCAACTATGGCAGACCCTTTTTTGGTCCCATCAAAGATCACCTAGACTACTTTTACACCAAGGAAAAAAGCCCTTCTTCCAAACCCAAATGCAAGAACACCAATCCACTGTCTTCCGAGCCAACATGCCTTCAGGACCATTCATATCCTCCAACCCTAATGTCATTGCTTTCCTTGATGCTATCAGCTTTCCCATCCTCTATGACCATTCCAAAGTCCAAAAATTAAACGTTTTAGATGGTACTTACGTGCCCTCCACAACTTTCTTTGGTGGTTATCACAACAATACAAAAAGCCATCGTAAATTAGTAGTGCTGACGGCAAAAGGCCATCGTCGTCGTCGACAAAAGCCTCATCAGTAATACGTTATTACTGACAAGGCCATCACTAACACTAATTTTCGACTTAAAAAGCCATCGTAAGCAATTCATTTTTTCCGTCGAAAATACTTCTTCATAAGAGGAAGTTGGACAACCAAATACATTTTGTGATGAACTAAGGCCATCGTTAATGTATTTTTTCGACGACTAAAAGTTGTCATAAATACTTGTTTTGTCGTCGAAAATACAATTTCATACAAGGAAGTTGGACGACCAAATATATTTTGCAACGAACTAAGGCCATCGTTAATGTATTTTTTCGATGACTAAAAGTCATCATAAATATTTGATTTTTTTGATTTGCCGCCAAAAATACAATTTCAAATGATGAAGTTAAACGACCAAATACATTTTGCAACGAACTATAGCCGCCATTAATATATTTTTCTCAACGACCAAAAGCCATCGTAAATACTTAGCTTTTCATCAAAAATACAAAATCTTAGTGACCATTTACATTTTTTCAACGAACTTTGACCGTTATTAAAAATTAGTTACCACGTCACTAATACATTATTTGCAACAAAATAGCTTCGTCGGAAAAAAAAATGTCATTTATAGTACTTTAATTGTGACAAAACAATTTTGTCGAAAAAGAAACACATGAATTACATGAAAGTAAATAAAATAATATATAAATTACAAACATACATCTCATAAAAAATTCTCCATTCAAATAACAAGTACAAATCCATAATTGTTCAAAACTAATAAGTGAATAATGCAATAAAAATGAAAATATTAAAAGGTCTACAAAATAGCATGATGTTCAATAATACATGAAAGTTATATTATATCCTTCACTAAACTTGAAAGCATAAGTATTGGAAGATCATTCATTATCCAAGCCAGTTTCCTCTAGCTAAGAGTCACCTTTCTCCTCAAAGTCATCTTGTGTAATTATTCACACACTACGATCTCCTCCCTAACATTGGTCTGCAATATTTTAGATTAAATTGAATAAATATACAAAAATTATAACTACACAAATTTTTATATTTACAGTAAATAATAAAGAATTAACTAAAATATATTTATTTAAAGACATTAACACAATCACCACGATAAAATGACAAAACATCAAAAATAAATCCTTACTACCGACACAAACATTGCATTTATCATAAATCCTTATTACTGTTAAGAACCTTGTAGTTCTCCTGTGAATGAGAACTACCAAAAATCATCCATCATCACAACAAGTCACATAAAATTATATATGCATCAAGAATAGCAATTAATTGAAAACTGTAATGAGCAAATTAATTTATCACTAATTTCAACAACCTTAATAAAATAGAAAAAAAATCAATGTTGGTTATACTTGAAAAAAATTATATATGTAACAGGTGCTTGCATATAATTAAGACTAATCAACAAATTGGTTGGGGCTACCAATACACACAAACATTACACTATGGTCTAGTACCAAATTGTCGAGAACTTTGCCTACAATACAAGATTGTATATTATGAAAGATATATCTAAACCAAACCCAAAATTTAGATAACATAAATCAACCAACAAATCCATTTAGTAATCCACTACATTAATCAAATATATAAATCAAGATATAAGGATTTAGGAAAACTAACATGGGCTATGGAGGTGAGAGCTTTTTCTTCTTCTTTCTTTTCTTAGTGAGTGAAATAGAGTGTTAGAGCAACTGCATCAGTTGATGCAAAATCTTGTAAAATAGAAAAAGTTGCTCATTTTACACATTTTGAGCCAAAAAAAACACCCACATCAGTGGGTGTAAAATTGTGCATTATGCACAATTACTGTAACTCTTCTATTTAATATTTTAGTATTTGTTTCTCTCTCCTCTCTGTACCTGACTCTCACCTCACTCTCCTTTTCTCATTTCATCACTCTCTCAAGCTCACAGTTCTCTTTCAACTCTCAAATAATCAATGGATCTGTGATTATAGACCGAATCGGGCGAGTCCTGGACCGAGTTAGGGATCGGGTTAAGGAAAGCACAGACTTAGCCGCCACGAGCTTCTTCCTTTGGGGACAGCGCGGGCCGTAGATCTTGCCGGAGAAGCAGGGGATACCGTCGGTGAAGGCGTTGACCAGAGCTTGTTGAGCGGCGGCGTTGGAGGACGGTGGAGATGACGGCGGGGTCACATGGTGGAAAGAGATCGAAGAGGAGAGGAGGTAAAGCGAGTTGACTCGATGAGTTTTTGTGCATATATCGGCGATGTGGCCTGTTGGTTGCTGGGTTTTTTTTTTCTGGTTTTTTGGTTGAGCTTGAGGCTGCCATGATAGTGATTGTGGGTGTGGGTCGATAGGTTGTGTGGATTCCGGTGTGATCGACTTGTTCTTTGGGGTTTTTTTTTACTGGGTTTTTTTTTTTTTTGTTGGATGCTGGTGTCGATCTTGTTGCACAGCCGAAGGTGTCGATCTTGATGATGGTGGCCGTGTGGGTTGTGTTGGGTCTGTGAGAGAGATGACAAAGTTAAAGAAATTAAAATTTTATTGAATAAATGTGTAAAATAGATAAACTGATGTGGGTGTTTTGTAAAAATGAGTGTGTAAAATAGAAAAAGTAGGTTTTTCTTTACAAAATAGATGAAAATTTTACACTAATTGATGTAATTGCTCTTTAGTGAGTAAAAAGGAAGGTTTGGGATTGAAAAAAGAAAAAACCGGGGGGGGGGGGGGCGCTTGTTTTTTAGTGAGAGGGAGAGGTAGGGTTTTGTCTTTTCCCTTCTTCTTTTTTTAGGTTAAAATGATATTGTGTGTGTTTTTTTTAACGACAATAATGTGGTGTTGGGTTTATTTTACTGCAATGCGACTTCTATTTTTGTTTTATTTATTAAAATTATGTATTTCATTTATGACAATCACGTCACTTTCTTTTTTTGGTCTCTTTGAAATATCATTTTTTTATTATTATTATTATTAATAAAAGCTAGAAACACTACGAAATCTCACTTCTTGCAATTTTTTTTGCAAGTGCTCTTTTACGGAAATATAACCTCAATATTTAAAAAATAAATAAAAATAAATTTTGTGTATTTTATTTGTTAAAACCACTCCATTTGAAGGAAAAAACATTTTTCACTTGACATCTCATTAACCAAATTTTGTTAAATTAATATTAAGAATGTTGTGTACTAACCTGCCTGCAAATTTCCAAAATTATCTTATTTCATAATTAAAATTTATTGATTTCAAATTTTAATTAAAGAGTATTTTAAAATATTTAGTATAACATTTTTTTTTTAAGTTTTTCAATAGGTTGTGGAGATTATTGTCATTGCAAGTATTTTGGTACTTGATAAACTTAGCATTATTATTCTAAAATTTTCAGTATTGTATGTACTATTTATTGTATGTACTATTCATTGTTAAATTTTGGTAAAGAAAATTTTATAGAAAAGCATGAACGTCGAGAAAACCCTGAAATACAAACCAATATCCAAAAACCCACTCAAAACCTCCATATTCAACCTAATTTGATACTATCGAGTGGTCATAAACCCAACTTCGATAGTTGACCATGTTTGACCAAATATTGACCAAGTTTTGCAAACTTTGACTACTCATTTCTCACAATCTAACCGTCTAATTGTTGTCATACTTCACCAATACCAATATCTCACCACATTCTTCCAATCCAAAAATCGGATTGTGGATTTGAGTCTAGAGCATTATGGACATGTGTTGTTGTACCAAGACACCAAGAAATTTTGATTGGTCACATTCTCCTAATCTATCCATTTGATTGAGCTCAAAATCCATCAAAACCAATATTTTATCCCACTCTTTCAATCTAGTGGTCAAATTTTAATCTAACTCTGGCACAAGATGGATGCATGTCGTTGTATCCACCTATCATGAAACTTCAACCAATAAAAATATACAATACTCTTCCAAGCGAGTTATAAACTATATAAATATTAATAAGAATCAAGAAAATGATCTACAAAATACAATCAAAAACCTACAAAATGACCTCAATGGATTTGCATGTAACCTTTGACTTTGCCATTTTTAAACTTGAAACTGATAAAAGCATAAAAACCCAAAAAACCTTAAAACACTGACCAATACCAAAAACCTACTTAAAAGTTAAAACCTCCTGATTTGCCTAATTTGTTCAAAACCAGTGGTCCTGGAACCAACTTTGAAGTTTGACCAAAGATTGCCCAAGTTTAATAGACTTTGACGAAGTTTCGCAAGATTTGACTACTCTGTTCTCACAATTTGATCGTCTGATTGTCATTGTAATTTACAAACACAAATATTTCACCACATTCTACCAATCCAACGGTCAGATTTTGGATCTCCATCTGGTTGCATGATGGATATGTGTTGTTGTACCCACCCACTGGGAAACTTTGATTAACCCCGTTGACATAATCCGACCATCCAAAATGGCTAAAATACGCCATCAAAGCTAGGAAATAACCAAAATACCCATAAACTTCTAAAGAGACGAAAGTGCCCCTAAAAGCTTCAAAATAATAAAAATACCTTTTACTTCTGAAATGACCAATATTGCGCTTAAGTACTTAGAGGGTCTTGAAATTTTTTTTTTTTTTTTTTTTTTTGGAAATTTTTAAAATTATGAAAAAAATTCTAGATTTTAAAGACAAAATTGAGGAAAATTTACCATTCAAAGAAAAAAAAAATTATGGTCATATGTATGTTGGAAATCACCTTTATTGTGACAGATTTACCTTACCGTCGCTAATATCTTCTTTTCTTAAGAAAATTTTAAATATTAATGATGAACAAAATGTCCATTTCAAATAACAATATAATATATAGTGATGGAAAACAATCGTCAAACAAATAAAAATAAGGGCATGAATTCCCCCCTTTACAAAAAATTACCATTGTCGACGGCTTAGGTCCATCGCAAATATTATTTATTGGGAGAGATCCAATTCTATCACTAATACATTCTTTCTTTTAAAGCAAATTAACTATTTATGACAGTCAACATGTTCGTTGCAAATACAAACTCAATTACCACCGCACACCCTTGGTGCGATGGTCAGTCCACAAGTATAAGTACTTGTGGAGTGTGGGGGGCAAAGGCCGGAGTTCAAGTCTCCAGGAGGAAGCTTTACACACATATACACTTAGATTAAGTTAGAGTAGAATTATATCTTGTATCCAAAAAAATAAATAATAAATAATAATTGCGATGGATAAATGTCGTCCCAAATATTGTGAAAAGTAAGGGGAGAATTTTCCCTCCAAAATATTTCACCATTTTTTATGGCTTCATGGCTGTCACTAATACCCTCTTTTATATTTATGATGGAAGAATGTTTGTCGCAAATAATAACACCATAAAAATATATATATTTTGTATTTTCAACGCACAAAAGCTATCACAAATGTTAATAGTTCTGATGGTTTTTCTTCGGTCGTCGTAATTAATACTCTCTTTTATATTTACAATGGAAGAATGTTTATTGCAAATAATAACACCATAAAAAAAAAAATTTGTATTTTCGATGCACAAAAGCCGTCACAGGTGTTACTAGTTCCAACGGTTTTTATTTGGTCATCGTAAATAATACTTTATTAGCGATGAACATTTTTATGCCGTCATAAAAAGTAAGGTGGGAAAACTTCCCTCCAAAACAAATCATATTTTTGACAAAAATAATAGGCATTTTCGACAAACTCATTTTGCCGTCACCAATGTTTTAATATTTGACAAGTAATTGTCAACGAAAGAGACTTGCCGTTGAAAAAGCTAGTTTTTCCGACGGCTTTTTGCAGTCGTCGCAAATAACAATCTTTTTTGTAGAAAATTTGTGCTTTTCTTGACCCTTCTGAACCCAAACATGCCATTCTTAGAGCATTCCCATCAGGTGTGTCAAATGCCAAATATTTGGCATTTGACACACTAAACACTAAAAAACCACTCTCATCAGGTGTTTTAAATGCCATAATATTTGGCATTGATGAACAGTGCAATCTCAAATTTGAGACCGCACTGTTCACAAATTGTAAAACTTATATTACTTTTTTATTCAGGTGGGGCCGCTTTCTTTTCTTCTTATTTTTTCTTTCCTTCTCATTTTCGTCATTCTTGCTCTGCCTCTCATTCTTGCTCTGCCTCTAAGCCTCCAACCATTTCTCTGCTCTCTCTCTCTCTCCCTTAGCTCGACGTCTTTGCCTCCCTCTCCGACGAAACCCAGGCCGGAGCATCAAGCCAAGCCGATCTCTATCACAGTGGTTTCTTTTCTTTTTCTTTTTTCTTTTTTTTTCTTTTTTGTGATTTGATGGTAGATTCGGCAGTGGTTGTGTGGGTTATGGATTCGGAGTTTTGGATCAGTGTTCAGCGGTGTTGTGTGGTCGAGGTTTTGGGTCGATTTTAGGTCATTGATTGATCGGTTGGGTTGGGGTTTCATACCACTCTCTATTTTTTTTTTTAAATTTGTGAGAGGATTCCAGCGATGGTGGCTGTGAGTTTGTGGCGTTGGTGACTATGGGTCTGTGTCGGTGGTGGTTGTGGGTTTGTGGCATTGGTGGATGTGGGTTTGTGCCAGTGGATTTGTTGTGGGTATGAGTTTAGTAATGGATTTGTGCCGGCAGTGGCTGTTGGTGTTGTTGTTGTTGTCGAGGCAGTTGTTGTTGTTGATGGCCGTTGTTGCAACTTGCAGCAATAGTGGTTGTGCCGTTGTTGTTATTGTTGTTGAGGAGTAAATATATTATTTTAATGCGTTGTAAATATTATTTTAATGTATAGAATTGAAAAATAAAACATGTGATGAAGGTGATATTGTAAAATGATATGGTAAAATAATAAAGTAGGTTTTTTGTGTGTCAAAATGACATTTTTTATAGAACAGCTGATGGGAATGCTCTTAAGGGCTTGTTCTTCTCTATTCTCGCTTCTCGTCATGATAAATTCATCCCACTTTTCAGAAGCTGCTTGTCTGAGCTTTTCATCAACATTGAAGACCAAGTATCTGACAAAGGCAAATTTTACTTCAACACCCTTAGCGATAGCATGTCTTGACTTTGTATTTTGGCTCTTTTGTGATCAAAACCCTTTAGATACAAGTATCGAATCAAAGGGTCCGACACTCTTTGATAAATGGTTGTTTTTTCAACTTGCACCATTGATTACACTAGGGTTACCAAAGTTGTTTAACTTTCTTGAAAATTTACTACTCCATTCAATCCCATTACCACCTTTTCTCGGTAAATCTAGCTATAAGAAGCTTTATAATGCATTTTATGTGTCTATGTCTTCGACCTTGGACGAAGCTGAGCAATGTGGGATTAAAAGAAATGAAGCGTGTCATAATTTAGTATTTATGGCTAGTTTCAATGCTTATGGTGGAAGTGGAATGAAAACTTTGTTTCCTGCTTTGATCAAGTGGGTTGGCTTAGAAGGAGAAAAGTTACACCGTCAATTGTGTGATGAGATTAGGACCATTGTTAGAGCTGAAGGTGGGGTTACTGTATCATCGTTGGATAAGATGACGTTGACTAAGTTAGTGGTTTATGAAGCACTGGGGATTGAGCCTCCAGTTAAATTCCAATACGGTAAGGGCGTAAGGCAAAGGAAAATTTGGTAGTCAATAGCGATGATGCTGCTTTTGAGATCAAGAAAGGGGAGATGATATTTGGATATCAACCATTTGCTACTAAAGATCCAAAGGTTTTTGAGGATCCTGAGGAGTTTGTGGGCCATAGCTTTGTGGGGGAATTAGGAGAGAAGCTTTTGATGATCCTACGGTGGAGAATAAACAGTACCCAGGAAATGATTTGGTGTTGTTATTGTCTAGAGTAATGTTGGTGGAGCTTTTCCTCCATTATGATACGTTTACAATTGAGGCTAGAACATTGTTGCTGAGGTCATCAGCCACATTCACTTCGTTGACCAAGGCCATGAGTATTTAATCTTGGTCAACTATAAATCTTTTCTTTCATTACTGGTGTTTAGATTAATTCATTTATTTATTTGTTAAAATTGGATAAAAGTCACGTGTACTTATAATTGAGGAAAAATAATAATTGAGTACTATTGTGCTATTATATATAAATTGGTTTTTTTTTTTGAGATAGCTTCAATCTATGACATTCGCTTCTAATAATAGCTCTTTATCATCAGATTAAGACACCAATCAATTTTTGGTGTAGGCGAAGAGTTAACCTTAAATCTCTTATTCAATCATTAGAGATTTTACCAGTTGAGCTAACTGGAACTTATAACATCCAATCTTGAAAATTGGTCATTGTTGATTGTGATGGATTATTTTTAGATAATTAGTGGGGAGAAGAGAGACAAGGTTCGAATCCCAAACATCAAGGCTGGAACGTTGTTGTTGGAATCATCAACCATGTTAACTTTGTTTACCAAAACATCAAGCATTTGACTTTCATCAATTATAAATCTTTCCATTGTATTTTTGGATTTTTTTTTTTTTGTTTATTTACTTTATTTTTTGAAAATGAGAAAAAAAAATGTATATAAAAAAAAAAGTGAGGTTTAAAAAGAGCATTAGGTTTTGCACCATTTGTTATATATGCAATTGGTAATTGTTTGAGGGACATTTTCAAAATAGTATACATGATCATATCTCAATTTTGAGAATTCATTTGAGAGTATAGCTATATAATAAGGATGATATTTTTATGTGACTTTACAACAGATCCATTGAAGGGTCGTTAGCCTGCTACCATTTTTTTTTTTTATTTAAGAAAAGGAAAAGAAAAGGAACACTAGTTGATTGGTACTTGGTACTTGTTAAAGAAATATGATTAACAACAAAGGCTACTTAAGTGCATATATATATATATATATATATATATATATTTGTTTATTTATTGGTAAGAAAAAAATGGGGTTAGTTAAGCTATGCCAATCTCGAGTAAAACACTCAGATTAAGACATAAAACCAGTCCTAACTTGTGGATGCCTATAATGGTTGTTACATTGATACGTGACTTGTCAATGTAACCAACGAGCAACATACTAATTAAATGCTGATATTGACAATTCTCTCTTATTTATTCTGAAAAAAAATTCTCTCTCTCTCACACACACTTTTCATGTGTTTTTCATGACTTGAAAGGAAGTGGCGGGTATTCTGTTCTCTTTTCTCCAGTCCCTTTCTTAACCCCACTGGACATAGTCCTTCGTACTCCTCATCAATAAGTTATGGGCAAAACTAAGGTAAATTCTATTGAGTGTTATACTTTAGGAGAAACTCCTACAAGAGGAGTTTCCCTCATCCCTCTCTGACAGGAAGTGTGAGCCCTACCATGTATTTCAGACAAAATGAATATATTCTCATACTTTTTAGGCTCTCCAACTTAATACAAATGCATATGTTTCCCCTCCTTATGATAGGAAACTCAAAGGCATGTTTATATTGATTAATTAAACACAAAAAAATATTATCTTTTTCAAGGAAATTGAATTCAATACAGTCATATGCTTCAATTCAGTTGGGAGAATTAATATACAATACTAAGAAACTATTCATAATTTTTACCCTTAGTTTAATGTTAGTTTATGTACAACATGTTAATATCTTATTTGTTTAGAGATAATTTTAAAAAAAAATAATAATATAAATAAAAACTAACTGAACCAGGGGAACGTCTAGACCTAGGGATTACCTAATGACTAATCAAGATTTTATTTTGTTTTTATTTTTTTATTTTTAAATTACTTAGATTTTGAGATGATCAGTTGGTTTTGGATAGTTTATTTTATTACAAAATAAATTGTATATAAAAAAATATAGGTAAAACTTAGGTTTCCAATTAAACACATTATTGCATTAACCAACGCAACGCGAAAAACCGTTTTTTTTTTTAATTAATTTTTAAGAACACTAATTTGATACAGTTATGCATGTGTTTGGATTTTATTAATTAAAAAGAAGCTTTTAACAACATCTACCATTTTTTTTGGATCGTTTGCCTTTTAAAAAAAACTAAGGTTATGTTTGGTAACAGTTTTTGTTTTCTATTTTCAAAAACTTGTTTTTGGGAATATAAAGAAAAAACAATTTTCTTGAATTTCTTAAATCAAAAACATGTTTGGTTAGTTGAAATTAAAAAGATAGTTTTTTGAAAAAAAATAATAGAAAATACTAAAATATGTTGTTATTAGGATTTGAACTCTAATGCTAACTCATTAAATAAGACAGATTCATTAAATTAAATGCGTGTTTTCATTGGCTTTTGAAAATTAGAAACTAAAAACAACATTTTGCATATTTTCAGTTTCTTTCACAATTTGAGTTTTGAGAACAGTTTTTATTTTCTATCTATTTTGAATTGCCAAACAAGTTTTTTAGTCTCAAAAATAGAAAATTGTTTTTGGAAACAGAAAATAAGGGGAAAAAATAGTTACCAAACATACCCTAAACATTCACGTGGGAGCGTTTACCTATTAAAATATTTAACATGGTGATTCACAAGAAATTATTCAATAACAGACCATTTCTCTTTGATACGTGAACTTTTTGAGGTTTGAAGTCAAGGGTTTTGCTGCAAAATCATGACGTTGCAAAATTGTTTCTTGCCAATCTTTCTTTCAAAATTAATTAACCATTGGAGAAGATTTAATTATTGACACTAAACACTGTAATCCTACTTGGTTTCAAAACCCTAAGAAAGAGAAAATATAATCACTGACCATGGAGATGCAATTTTATTTTTGTTTCACACCTTAAATTGATGAGCTTTGAGTGCCGCCCCTATTTTAACAAGTTTATTATACTAGCTAGTAAAAAACCAACTTTGGCTTGTCAGCTTCTTTACGAATATAGGAGATTTCTATGCTTTTATATACACACACAGTGTTAGGAGCTTTACTTGTTGCTAATGATGGCATGAGGGATGAGGGTGCTTGGGCAGTATTGGGCCAATCACTTGGCTCCATGTTTTCTCAACACACTCATGGCTCTTCATGCCTGACTAGTGATATTCCTAATTAAGGGCTCTTTAAGGGGGACCTGCCCAGTCTCCTTACTCAAGTTGGATCGATGAGCAGTGATTAGGGATAGCATGTGATGTGGAGGCACCTTGCTCCACATGATGCCCCAAGGCCATGACAAAGGAGGGCCATGGTGAGCAGAGATGGATTTTGATGATGGGCAGCAGTAGGTGGTGCTGACCCTATGTAGTGGTGCATGGCATTGGTGGCTTAGTTATTAGTTCCTTGTGTGTGGGCTTGGTGGCTGGAGTGCAAAGCATGGCTGGGTTGCTGTGATGATTATATGATGTGTGCAAAGCATTGGGCTAGTGGGGGCTGGCTAAATGCATGGACAAGTATTAGTGGGCTGATGGCAGTTACTTTGTATGCTACATGTGGGCATGCTATGTGGGCTGTAGTGTTGCTGGGAGGCCTTGAGCATGGGTCAAGCCTCCCCAAAACGTGTGAGAACATGTTGTGTAGGCTGCTGGAGGATAGGCAGAGGCCCCGTGGTTTGCTGAGACATGGGCTATGCATGTGCAGCATGTGCAGTGGCAGTTACCAAGCAGTTCCTAGCTTTCCTAACGATCTGACCTGTTGTGTAGGGGCTAGAAACGTGGAGAGTAGGCCAAGACAGCATCAGTTAAAGGTGTCCTAAGTCAAAACACAAGTGACAGATTGTCCAAGACCCAGGTTGTTACTAGACAGTAACTATCATAGCAGTTAATTCTATGTATTTAACCCTAAAGCTATTGGGGGTGTCAACAGCAAAGTGTATTTTGGCCTTGGGAAAATTCTGTGTAATTCTCTAGGCTTGTGAAAGGGTTTCCTTTGTACTTGAGATTAAGTAATAAAGGTTAGGAGTGGGTTCCCTGTAAATATTGTGTGTGCTGTGTGTTTAAACGTCCCTATATAATCAATTCTAAGTGTTATTGCAGTGTGTGTGTGTAGTGTTGGCTGAGACTAAGTCAGGGACTTAGGGCCATCACATGCAGAAAATTTGAGTAAAAAATTGGCCCTGTAACACACAGAGAGGTGCATATAATAATGCGATCAGCCTTGTGAAGCATCTAGGATGACTTTAAGGGCTGCATGCTTATTAAAAAAAAGAAAAGGTTGCAGATTTATTTGACATATATACTCTTTGTATACTTTGTCACGACTAGAGAATTAGGTAAACTTATTATTGTTGATTAATAAGTTTATTAGGTCTCTAGATACTTAGACATCAGTACTTGTTTTTGAGTTTTCGTATAACCTGCTTACTAATCTATATACTTGTACAGTTGTACTTGTTCTTGATCTTAAAGGCAAGAGTAAATTTGCCGACCAAGGCATTAATTTATTTATTTTTTAGAATAAGAAACACTACCAACTTTTATTGAAGAAAGAAAAAAAATAGTCATAATTGGCTGCAAGAACATCATGTAGGTGGGAATGAATAGCCTCTAATCACACCTCTAAACTTCTAACATGTCTTGAATGTTTAGCTAGATTGTAAACTATAGAATTGCCAAAATCTACGAATGTGAGAGAAAAAAAAAAATTTATTGCTAAAGGCATCTATAGTAGAGGTTTCATTGATTCTAAGAGATGGCCACAAGATGCCAAAGATTCATCTTCATTCTTCAAGGCATTAATAACCACCTCGGAGTCCCCTCTAAGTGTTAAATTACTGATTCTCCCAAAAGATTAAGCTATTGGAATATTGTATATTTAATCATTTAACCACATACTTCTAACACTCCCTTTCACGTGTGGACTAAAAATACCTTTTAATCAGTGAGGCCCAACACGTGGAAATTTAAATGGGAGGTAAAGTGGAGGAGATAAGGATCGAATTCAAGATCTCATGCTCTGATACCATGTTAAATTATCGATTGTCCCAAAAGTTTAAACTATTAGGATATGATAAATTTAATCGTTTAACCACATACTTCTAACACTAAGATCATAGCAAATAATCCTTATCCTAATTTTTCAAGGCATTACTTCTCTCTCCTGAGCAATGGAGAGAGAAATAATTAAATATAATTTTGTATTTAAGGTGAAACAAAGTTAGCATATCCTTAAATAAAAATTATCAATTTGATTCTTGTGGGAGGGATATATATATATATATATATATATTTATATATATATATATATATATATACTATTTTATTTATTTTACTCATAATTTTGTCTTTAGGGATCAAACTATGAATATTTATTTAAGACTAAATTAATAGATAGAGAGTAAAATTAATATCTATTAAAGTTGACAAAATATAAACAAAAGAAAATGTGAAAAATAATTGTTTCTCAATATCTTTCAAATCAATTATTTATCAAAATGGAACTTAATGTTTTTTTTTTTTTTTTTTTAAATCTTGTAAAAAGTTATGCTTTGCTTTACTATGTCTTTACCCACACTATATATGCCCTCATAACCCACAAATTTTAAGGAGTGTTTTTCAAAGAAAAAACCCTAGAAAATACACTTGAGAGTTAAAGATTGTCATACCTACAATCATCTACACATTTCCTTCTGGTTTTCCTCAACTCCTACCTCTCTATCTCTACATCCTTGAGAGGTTACTAGCCCAAACACTTACCACACTCATTTTGAGTGTAAAGTGAGAGTTTGGTGTTATTGGGAAGCATTGGAAGGAGCCATTTATTGGCAGATGCAATCGGGCTGAATTACAGGATCCGGAAAACTAGATAAGACAAGGCTCCTAGAAGTCAATTGGTAGAAGGAGCTTGGAGAGCTCAAGTACATGGGGTAGACTAGACTTGGAGGGTCTTTTGTTATTCATGTACTCCAACTTTATTCTCTAGTGAATCGATTTCGACTTGGAGGGTCGCGGAGAGGTTTTTCACCGAGTTCTTTAGTTTCCTCTTTTCAATAACGCGTCTCGGTGTTATCTTGTGTTTGCATCTCTCTTCCCTACTTTTTAAGCTTTCCTTTTATTGCTAATAATGGATGAATATGGCTTAGGGTAGTGATAACAGTTCTTCGCGCTTATTTATTATTGTTCCACACTTAGTATAAATTAGAGTAAAGGCTATCTAGTCGTAATTTTTAATTGGGGGTTTGAACAACGGCCTCTCTTTCTCATCACATCTCTCTCTCACGGTGGGCATTTTCTGGCATAGGTCCGGCATGGGTTTGCTGGCAGCGTGGGTTGCTCAAGCTCGCCGATGATGGGATGCTAAGCTCACCAATGGTGGGTTGCCGTGGTGGGCATGGTGGAGGCGTTGATCGGTGCTGTGTTTTCTCGCTGATGATCAGCCTCTCTCTCTCACAGTGGGCATATTCTGGCGTGGGTCCAGCTTGGGTTTGGCAGCGGCGTGGGTTACTTAAGCTCGCTGATGATGGGCTGTGATTTCTAGCCGATGATGGGTTGCTCAAGCGTGGTGGGCATGGTGGAGGCGTTGATCTGGGTTTTGCTCAACAAGTGTGTGTGTGTGTGTGTGTGTGTGTGTGTGTGTGTGTGTGTGTGTGTGTTTTTAATTTGAGTTTTTGTTTTGGTGGGATTTTGGTGGGTAGTGGGCAGTGGTGGCGTGATCGGCATGGTGGAGGCGTGGTGGTGGTGACTGGGTTGTTTGGTTTTTTTTTTTTAATGGGTTTGGTGGGTATTTGCTGGGTTTTTATGTTTCTTCCTTAATTTGGATTTTTTATTCCGGTGGGATTTTGGTGGGTAGTGGGCAATGGTGGCGTGGTGGGCATGGTGGTGGTGTGGTGGTGATTTGGGTTGTTTGGTTGTTGAGAGAGAAGAGTGATAGATAATATGTTTATTATTTTATTGTATAATTTATATTATTTTAATGTGTTGTATTGTAAAATAAAAGTTGGGATGTTGAGAGTATTGTAAAATGGAATGGTATAATAGATAAAGTAATTTTTGAGATGATAGAATAGAATAGTTTGAAGATATGGGATGTGAATAGATAAAGTAATTTTTGAGATGATAGAATAGAATGGTTATATAAAAGGTTTCAAAGTTTGCACCAAATTACTTCAACTACCATCTTAAAAAAAATAGCTCAACTTCATTAGACACCAAAGACTTCACATATTAAACGCAAATTAAACAAAAGCAATGCTAGTGTATGCAGCTTTAGTTTATCCTCTTTTCCCCCCATTAAAATGTTTACAGGATTATCTATAAGGTGACAGTAGGAGCAGTTCATTTTTTTTTTTTTTTTCTTTCAAAGATTCAAAGTATGACTTGTTTCACATCAAATGGTCCTATTAGAATTTCAGGAATAATTAAGGATGAAATTAGGTTGCTTATAAAAGTTATAGGGCCAAATTGAATTTTATACACCAATTAAAGGATCAACTTAATACTTTGACAAAATAAGCTGGCTAATTTTTTCTTTTTCTTTTTTTCCTCTTTGCTCCTGAATAAAAATAAGCTTCAACTAGAAGGGAAGGAAAAATATAATAATAATTTAAAAGATTTTACCTAATTTTTGCCATAATTTTTATGTAGGCATCTAGTAGACTGTGAGCAGTTATCTACCATTTTTACATTGACTTACTACTTTTTTTTTTACCGCTTAAAATTTGCCACGTCAAACTTGTAACAAAAATTGTGTCAGCAAATTCGCTCAATAACCAATAATTATCATAATCACGAGGTAATTTCCCTCATTGAGAAAGCATAAACGGTCGAAACTCAAAACACAAAACTCTCCAACTAAATGTAAAGCAGCACCTTCCTAGCTCAATCCTCTCAAAGTCTTCTTACCACTGATATTGTCTGCAATTTAATACTATTAAAGTGAGTTCCAAACAATTCCATTGGCTGCAAAAAAGCAAGATCTTGGTCATTGGAGGAACTGGGTACATTGGAAAATTCATAGTTGAAGCCAGTGCTAAGGCTGGCCATCCTACTTTTGTTCTTGTCCTAGAATGCCCCCTCTCTAACCATGCTAAATCCAAAATCGTCCACCATTTAATCACCTTAGGAGCCTTCTTTGTCTTTGTACGTAAGCATCAACATCTTTCATACATTTTCAATGTTATTACTTACGTTTATAGTAATATAAGACCATGGTTTTGTGGTGGAGGTGATGATTACTTATTAATTATAGGACCCCATATGATGCAATCAAAAAATAGTATTGTCAAATCTTTTGTCGTAGAATAATTAATGAATTGGGTTCCAAATCCAATCCTGCCCTTATAAAAAAAATACTCTCTTTACTAATCATGACATGGTAGTTTTTTTTTTTTTTGATGATTCAATAGTTAAAATGGGGGAGATGAATTTTGAACTCTGGATTTCTCTATTGAAAACATAGTCCGTTCAAGTAATAATAATAATAATAATAATAATAATAATAATAATAAGTGAGTGAGTGAGACTCGTGCTACAAGTCGTTTGGTTAATGTTGCTATGGTGTTACATGTTAATATTTAGGGAGATTTGTATGATCATGGGAGTTTGGTGAGGGCAATAAAGGAGGTGGAAGTGGTGATTTCTATGATCAAGATAAGATCATTATTGCTATTAAAGAAGCTGGTAATGTTAAGGTAATATGAGTTATAAGCCTTCCTTGATTTTAGATAATAATTTCTTTTCTAACTGTTATTTTAA